>PVLD010011607.1:0-14763 GCA_004027595.1 Dinomys branickii
GTGGGAGCCGCTAACTGTGATTGGTGTACAATGCCAATTTCCTATCCCTGGAACAAAATACCCAGACCCTCACACACACACACACACACACACACACACACACACACACACACACACGAGGAGTTTACCCAGCTCACACTTTCAGTCTGTGGTTGGTCGGCTCCCAGGCAGAAAGGGCACGGTGGGAGGACCTGGTGGAAGGCAGCTGCTCACCTCATGAAGCAGAGACCTGAAGAAGGAACTGGGGACGAGAACACACCCTCCCAGTGCCTGCCTCCTCCCAGCACTGCAGCCCTGAGCTCACCAAGGGATGACGCCACTGAGGGGTGCAGCGCCCCGGGTCCAATCACCTTCCATACACACGAGATTGGGGTCATTTTAGAGCAGACCGGAACACTTAGGAAAGCTGTGTCAATGGAAATGTATTCAGCTTCGAGTTATAGACCATCCAAGCACAAACGGCTTTAAATCACAGATTTTTCATTCTTAAATTGAAAAGTAAAGAGGAAAAGCAGCCTGGATGTAGTGAGGTTAGCAGCAAAGCTTTATCACAGAAGAGCATCTTCAAAAGAAGGAAAGAAGAAAATTTGAGTACCTGGAATCCTGCACTTAGCAAAATATCTTTGAAAAAATGAGCTCAAATAATTATTACTTAGACCCTAATACAAAAAAATGTTAAAGGAATTCTTGCAGAAGGAAGAAGATACCAAATAAAAGCAGTGATCTCTACAAAAGAACAAAGCCACCGGTGGTGGTAAGTACAACTACAAAATAGGCGGCAGTGTATACAGAAAAGAAAACAGTGTATTGTGGAGTTTCTAGCATATGTAAAGTACTACAGGGAAGTAACAGCATAAAATTTAAAGAGAAATGGAAGTACAGTATTGCAAATGTACGTGAAATTGAATAATATCACTTGATAGCTTCAACAGATCTTGGTGAAACTACTAAGAGTTTTGTAAAGTTTTAATGAGCTAACAGAGGGTAAAATGGAATCACAAAAATATTAAGTAAAAAGAAGGTAGAAAAAGAAAAAAAGAACAAAGACTAGACAGCACATGGAAGGATGATTTAAACTTAAGACAGATGTAATCATATCAAATAGGAGTTACCTCGCAAAGGTAGGCAGATTGGGTAAAAAATAAAGAACTAATGATATGTTGCCCTTAAATTGTACACAAGTAAAAAAAGAAGGAAATATAAGCAAACAAAAATTAAACTGGAAAGGATGTGCTCTTTAACAACAGTCAAAGAATCTGGATAACTGCATAAATATCAAACGAACTAGGTTTCCGAGCACAGATTACCAAGAGAGTTAGAGCATGTTAAAAGGGAGTTAATTAAGCAAGAAGATGTGATTGTTCTAAGTGAGAAGACAACAAATACCAGAGGTTTAAGATACATGAAGAAAAAGATTGGAAGACTGCAAGGAGAAACTGGTCAATCTGCCGTTACGAGTGGATATCTCAGTATCTCGTCTCTCAATAACTGACAGAATTAGCAAGCAGAAATCAGCTAAGGTACAGCAGACTCAGTCAACACTAACTTGATCTGATTGACACTTGTAGACAGTTCTCCCAACAATAGCATTGTCTTGGTTACTTTTTTTCTCCTTGCTGAGACAAAATACCCAACGCCCAGAATGAGGGAAGGAAAGGTTTATTTAGCTTACAGTTTGTGGAGATTCAATCCATTCTTGGCTGGTTCTGAGGCAGAGTGGCACATGGCAAAAGGCAAACGTTCATGGCAGCAGAGCACAGCAGAAACAACCAGAGCAAAAGGGAGGATTGGTAGGCAAACAGCCTCTTTCCTTCCCTTACATTGTAATCAGCCTGCCCCCACCCCGGGGCGTGTAGCTCTCACACAATCTCCACGCCCTCCTCTTCCACAGGCTCAGGCTGTGTACAAAGTAAGCACCCTGGCTTCCTGCTGAGTCACTCAGCCAAACCTCTAGACTCCCCAAGTTGACACAATGTATCAACCATAACAAGCATATTATTTTAAACTGCATATTATTTTCAGGTGCATAAAGAACATTTCACAAATCATATCATAGGATATGAAACACATCACAATAAATTCAGGAGGATTCAAGCCATATGAAGAAGGGAAGAAATTAGGAATGAATGAAGGAGGTGATGCCATTTCATATTTGACAGATACTATAAAGATGATAAGGAATTGTTAACAAGTTTATGTGTAAAACTGAATCCCTTAGATGACATGAGCAAATTCCTTGAAAATCACAAAGCTCACGCAAGAAGAAACACAGCCCAAAAAGTTTATGGCAAAGAAATTTAATCTGTACTTTTAAAACTTCGCACAGTGAAACTTTTAGGCTTAGACTTTCTATTGACTTCTACCAAATGTGCTGGAGAAATAAAACCAATTCTATTACTCAATCCTTACTCAAAAAATTATACAAGAGGGAATATTTGTCAGGTCATTCTATGACTCCAGCACTATTCTAACACCAAAACTAGATAAATTCACTAACAGAAAATAAAGCTATAGCTCAATATCCCTTGTAAATGTATATGCAAAAATAACTCACAAAATTTTAAGAACTTAAATCCAGTTTAGGATTTAACTGATGTAACACGTGAATTTTAACTCAGGAATAAAGGCCTGGTTTTGCTATTGAAAACCAACATAATTTCACATATTAACAGTATAGAAAAGAAGAGCTACAATCATCCTGATAAATGCAGAAAGGCACGTGAACAACCCCAACCTCCTTTCTTCATCTAGAAACTCACGGAAAATTAGGAAGAGAAGGGTTCTTCCTCAGCCTGGTACAGGACATCTACAGGACATCCGTGCCAACATTACCTTTAGTTATAAGTAAATAAATAGTTTCCTTGAAAAATCAGGAAGATTATAATCACTTCTTCTCTTGACACTTCTATTTGATATTGTACAGAAAGTTCTAACTAGTGGAATACTCAGGTAATAAAATAAAGGAAAAGAAACAAAAATTATTGTCCAGATGAGAAAAAGGCAATCAAAGCTGCTTTGTTCAGATGCATAATCGGTGGCATCTCCAAAGGAGCTGCTGGAACTAATAACGAGTTTCTTTGGGTAGGTTGCAGGACAGATGATAAATATACAAAATGCATATCTATATTCTAGCAATCAACAACTTGAAAGAGAAATAAAATACAATACCATGAACATAGTATCAAAAATATGAACTAAGATATATATAAAACACTTGCCCAGCTGAAAATTATAAAGCCTTTTTGAGAGAAATTAAATGCACAATAAATGCAGAAATATATCTCATTTATAGAGACGCTTTGCTCATGTCATGTCAAGTGTCAACACGCTTCATATGGCAATTCTCCCCTAAATTAATACATAGATTCAGTGCAATACCCATCAAACTTTTGCTATCCACCAAAGTTTTCTGTTTTTGCAGAAATGGAAAAGCCACTTCTGAAATTCTCATGAAATTACAAGAGGTCCAGGACAGTCAAAGCAACATTTAAAGAGACCAGAACAGAGGGCTCTTGTGTCCTGATTTCAAAAATTATTACAAATACACAGTAACCAACCTATGACATCGGCATAAAAATAGACAAATCAACTGATAGAACTGGAAATAGATCCACACATATGTGGACAACTAATTTTATTTAAAGATCTAACTTTTGGGAAGCAAAAGCTGAACACAAAGGTTCATAGCAAAGCTGAACACAAAGGACAAAAATTTCTCATACACGTCCCTTCCCCCAAGATGCATAGTCTCCCCAGTACCAACAGCCCCTCCAGAGTGGCAGCTTTTAACAATAGATGAGTCTGCACTGATGCATCATAATCACCCAAAGTGCATAGCTGATATTAGGGGTTTTGTGGGTGTTACATATTTTGAGTTTAGACAAACATCTGCTGACGTACAGCCACCAGGGGCGTACTTTCATGCCCTGAAACTCCTCTGCTTTCTGCCTGTTTATCTCCTCTACCCCTTACAATCACTGTTCTTTATACTGGCCCATAGTTCTGCCCTCTCTGGGTGCCGTATCACTGTTATCGTACTGTAGGCTATGGCAACATGAGGGATTGGCTTCTTTTGCTTAGTACTATGCATTTAAGATTCCTCTGTCTTTTCACAGCTCATTTCCTTTTAGTGTTGAATAAAGTTCCACTGGCTGGATGTAACATGATTTCCCCATTCGCCTACTGCAGGACAGACACCTTCGTAATTTCTGTTTTGTCAATTATATATAAAGCTGCTATAAGCATAAGCATGTAAGTTTTTGTGTGAACATAAGCTTTCAGCTCCTTTGGGTAAACACCGTGTGATTGCTGGGTCATACAGTAAGGGTACGTTTAGTTCTGTAGTAAGCTGACAGACTCTCCCCTGGAGTGCCTGTATCATTTTGAATTCCCATCCACAATGAATGAAGCCTCCTGTTGTCCACACCCTGGCCAGCACAAAGCCCTCAGCATCCTAGATTTTGAGCATTCCCATAGATGCACAGTGGCATCTCACTGTAGTTTTAATTTGCATTGCCATCGTGACATATGATGCGGCACATCTTTCCAAATGATTGTTTTCCATCTGTATGTCTCATTTGTTGAAGCATCTGTAAAGATCTTTGGCCCACTTAAAATTCTGGTTTGTGTTCTTATGATTTTTTATTATTTAAAGAGTTCTTTGTATATTTGGATAACACTCCTTTACGAGATAATCCATCTGTGAGTATTTTCTCTTACTCTGTGGCTTGTCTTCTCCTTCTCTTGAAACAACTGATTTTTATAGAGGCAATTCAGGGATCAAAAGTTGGAATGAATGTATTCTGAACCCCAATCTCTGATGAGATAGTGTGAAGCTGTGGGGCCTTTGGGAGGTAAGGAGGCCATGCAAAGAGCGCTCAGGAACATGGTTAGCGCCCTCACGGATGGTTGCTACAAGCCCGTGAGGTCTCATCTATGAGAAATGGGTCCTCCTCGGTCATGAATCTGCTGGCACCTTGATCTCAGAATTTCCACCCTCCAGAATTATCAACAATAAACGTTTGTTGTTTTTAAGTCATGCAACTTGTGATATTTTTGTGACAGTAGCCCAAACACATCAATAATAGGTTAATATTGCAGTAGTATAAATTCCATTAAAAATTCCATAAAATATTTTAAAAGGCTACACACATGCACACACACAGACCTCAAAGAGCCTCAACTTGAAATGTTCAAATTGTCCGATACTTCACTTAAAAACCATCTCAGAAAATTGGGACATTCTCACCCTCATCACCCTGCCTTCCATTAGAAATCCGAAAAGCCACTTTGGCAAAGGTGCCCCTGCCACTCCACCAGACCCGGGATCCCAGAAGCAGGTGACAGGAGTCACTGTCTCTGCCCCAGGCAGAACTCTGATAGTTACAGGAAACCAAGCATCCTGCTGTCCAGCCCAGTCCTTATTCTACATGGAAGAGAGACAGGAATGTCCACTCAGACTTATAAAATGGGGCCACAGTGCCCATCGTGGGGCAGGAAAAGCCTTCTGAACATCTTTGGATGGTCAAAGCCCCAAGACTACTGTGAGCCATCAGTGACACGTCTGTGCAGATGCCGTCCCTCTGGAAAACAGACGGGAGGAGACTGGCGGAAATCGAGCATACATAGGAATGTCATTCTCTTGGGTTGCCTGTAGAAAGAACTCGCTGCTTTTCAATTAGTTTGTGGGATCCATTTGTGAGGAGAGAGAAAAGGCGCTCTGTCCAGAGCAGCTTTGTGGCGTAAGGACCAGGACCGAGCCCTCCATCCATGCAGTCACACTCTTTTTCATCACAATGATGAGATGGGCTGTTAGGAATCAAATTAGAGAAGCATCACATAATGCCAGGGCATTTTATTCCACCTCATTTCCATTTGTACCTAAAGGAAATGATCATCTTAACGGCCCAGGAGAGTGACTTCAGAGGCGCTTCCCAAAATGAAAGAGAGAGAGTGGTCACTAGGGCCGGGGTGGCAGGGACTGCGGATCCCATCACTGACTCAGGGGACCACACACAGTCCGCACAGGTGGGGAGGCTGGGGGCCCGCTCCAGCAGAGCTTCGTCTGAATTCATGAGGAAACCTTAGGCGCCCGGAAGTTCACCGCTCCATCTGGCTCCTTTCCCAGCATCCCCTGGGGCTCAGCATGGGGTCAGCTCCTGGGTCCCATCCACCTGCTGTGCCTTCCGGCGGAGCAGGATGTCCCCATGGAGCACAGGCACTTGGCATCACCCCCACTGGCCCAGTTTGGTGGTGAGTCAGCTGTGAGTCTGGAGAGAGAGGAGGATGATTACCTGTGACGCTCAGGGCAGGATCTTCTCTACTTTTCTTGGTGAAACAAACTCAACAACCAAAACTAAGACTCTCATGGGAGGCAGAGAGTGGGATCCAGGCCCAGACAGAGGTGCAGACTGGCCACACTGTTCTAGACTCAACAACCTCATGGTCCGAGAGTCTTCAGAATGTTTGGGGCGGTTGGTTTACAACTGTGGGTGACCCTAGTGACACACAAGGCAGACCTCAATCAAGTCACATGCCCAAGGCACCATCACAGAGGTCACTACACTGCCACCGTGTGTGCAATGTGGTACAGTTGGACTGAGGGGAGCTCTTGTGGACCCCTACACATACATGGTCCCCTCACACCTGCTTGGGGCTCTTCCCTCCCCTTCACCTCTAGCGCCAGCACAATAATGGCTGACGCCTGACATTTCCTCTCCTGGAAGCAAATCCCTAGGTCTAGGCTCCTCTTCACCTTAGAAGACTTCCCCTCAACTTTACCACCAACAGCAAAGTTCCAAAGGATAAAATGGAGCTTCTGAGGTCAGAGGAGGAAGTGGAAATTGGTTGCCCTGCACCTCTGAGGATGGTCCAGCTCTGCGCCGGAATGGGCGCCGCTATGGTGATGGGAGGAGTGGGTGATAAACCTGGGAAATGGTGACATGTTGCAATGGTCAAATGGGTTTTGGAGGTTGGCTGAGTCTTCTGCAAAATAGCAACCTGAAAGACTTGGTGTCTTCAAAATAGATAAATCCTGTCTCCTCTGCATGATCCTAAGACATCGTACCAGCCAGCATTTGCCAGGTAACGCCACAGCGACAAGCAGCCCCACTATCTCAGGAGCTTAGAGCACAGAGTTTCATCTTTGCCCATGTTATGCTGGCTTGGTGGTGGCTCTGGCCCAAGTGTGTTTGTCTTCTTACAGATGTAGCTGACCGAGCAATCTCAGTCTAGGCCATTGTCTCAGCAAAAAACATGAACAAGAGCTGGCAGAAACACTCTTTTATGTGTTCCTATGTTTGTGTGTGTTTGTTTGTTATGCAGTGCTGGGGAATGAACCTAGGATTTTCACACTGAGCCGCATCTTCAGCCTTTTTTATTTTTTATTTTAAGACAGTGTCTCACTAGGTCACTAAATTGCCCAGGATGGGCTCAAATTCGGGGTCTTCCTGTTCCAGCTTCCCAGAGTGCTGCGATGGCAGGTGTGCACCATCTGGCTCATTAAGGGAGCTTTTTGTTTTGGTTGGGTTTGTTTGTTTTCCATGCTAGAGGTCAAATCCAGGGCCTCACATGTGCTGAGCAAGCACTACAGCACTGAGCTGTACCCTTCACTGCTAGCTGGTTCTTAAACTTGTGGGATCTAATGTTTGTCTTGTCTGCCATCAGCCAGAGTGAGTCAACAGCCATGTTAGAAATCCACGACACAGGAAGGAAGTGGACACCTCCCCTAGAGAGACCAGGGACAGCACGGAGCGCAGATCTGCCCAGAGAGACGTTTGCCATTTGGGACCGAGGATATAAATCACTGTCAATCCAGGCAGCCATAGTCATCCAAAGGGGGCCTTGATCTGTTAGTGTCACATAGTGGGGAAAATATCAAAGACACTAAAATATTGTGAATCCCCTGGAAGGAAACTGAGATACAGATAGGATGACTCATTCCGGAATGTTCTCATTGCACACTGGTATACTTTCAAATGATAAATTGGCCCTGTTCAAACTCACAAAACCATTTAGGGCCTTTCAAAGCCCAAAGAGATGCCAAGGCATTTTGTAAAGAGCCATTAGGAATAGACGTGGCAGGATACCTCTGACTTATTAAAAAAGAAAACGATTTTATAAATGAGTCCATTACAAAGCACTCGTGATATTAGGGCACTGAGACCCTGCTGCAGTGGAGGGAAGGGAAGATAATTAGGTGGTCAGGAATCCATTATCCTGTGAGTGAGCCAAAGGAAACAGCCCCTTTGTTCCTTCTTCGGCAGACAGCCAAACGGGCCTGCACAGGGGCTGCAGGAGTTGCACACTGAGTGGCGATGAGGACACCCTTCCTCCTCTGGGACCCACGGCTGTCGCAGAGAGGGAAATGCTCTAGTTTGGGTCTTAGATGTTGCTCAAAGGCTTAGTCCCTGCCTTGGTACCGCTGGGAGGTGGAAGAACCTGTAATGGGAGGGGCATGGGGAGAGGTCTTTTGGTCAATGGAGGTGTGACTTTAAAGGGACAGTGGCACCACAGCCCCTTCTTTCTCTCTTGGCTCCCTACTGTCCTTGAATTGAGTGGAAGGTTTTGCCACCATGTGCTGTGTCTTGGTTACTTTTCTCTCGTTGCTGAGACAAAATACCCAACACCCAAAATGAAAGAAGGAAAGGTTTATTTAGCTTACAGTTTGTGGAGGTTTCAGTCCATACTTGGCTTGTTCTGAGGCAGAGTAGCACATGGCAGAGGGCAAACGTTCATGACGGCAAACAACCAGCAAATGTGTGGAATTGCAGGCAAGCAGCTTCTTTCTCTCCTTTACCTTGTAAACAGCCTGCCCCCACCCAGGGGAAGTGTAGCTCTCACACAGTCTCCATGCCCTTGTCTTCCACAGGCTAAGGATGTATACAAAGTAAGCACCCTGGCTTCCTGCTGAATCCCTCAGTTAAACCTCCAGACTCCCCAAGTTGACACAATGTATCAACCATAACATTCTACCCCTTGTCAACTTGGCAACCAGACACATTTCTTTAAACCAGGTTCCAGATACAAAGCCATTATATTACATTAGAACCATAACATGCTTCCACCATGATGTGCTCTTTGTCACTGGCTCAAGGTGACAGGGCCAACAAATAGGGACCAGAAACCTTCAAAACTGTGAGCAAAATAAATCTTTTTTGCTTTGTAAGTCAATCACCTCAGGGATTAATCTATGTCACAGGAAGCTGACCAACACAGGAGGCAAGTGTTAAACCCATACTTGCAATACCATGTGCTCTGTGAGATGCTATAAATAGGTGCAAAATGCAGAAGTGGCTAGGGAAGGGGCTATCCCCTCCAGGGAGGTGGGAGGGCATCTCAGGTGCTAGAACATAGAATAGAAGCATGGGTGGTTGGGGTCCTATGTGCTAAGAGGCTGAGGCAGGGAAAGGAGAATCATCGCAAATGAGTTGACACAGGTGGGTGGAGCCAGACTGTTAAGGGACTTACATGCCTGCTGGTGACTGGCAGTGGACAGCCAGAGCGAAGAGGGTCCAAGAACCATGTTCAGAAGCTCACCCTGGCTGCCAGGAGGTGTGAGAGACTGAATGGGGCCTCCCTAGAATATCCAGGTCCTTATTTAGAACGCTGTGAATACTACCTGTTTTAGTGACCTCCCCATTGCAAGGACAAAACTCCTGACATTCACAACTTACGGGAGAAGAGGTGTGTTGTGGTTCACGGTCTGAGGTCTCAGTCCATGGCTGGTTCACACCAAGGCAAGGTCATCATGGTGCAAAGGCCCGGCAGAGGAAAGCGGATCAACTTGTGGCAGCCAGGAAACAGAGGGAGAAAGCCACACAGGAAGGGGCTGGGAGTCAGATACGCCCTTCAAAGGCAGTGCTCAGTGCCCTACTCTCCCCCACCTCTTCACAGTCCATTCAGCCATGAACTCATCAATAAATGAATCCAGTGATGACGTTAGCCTCCTCTTGGCCCAGTTGCGTCCCTGGGCCCTGTCTGTGAACATTGCTGCATTGGGGATCAGGCCTCTAGTGCACAAGTCTGAGGGGGACACCACCCAGAGAGGGAGAGGTCAGAACGACAAAGTCCACGGAGCCCAAGGCCACACAGGGTCTGGCGGAGGATCCGAGGGTCTGGGCTTGAGGGTCTCCCTGCAGATTCACATAGCGACATAGCTGGGATGGAAACCAGGCAGGATGAGCCCACAGGGAAGTGACAGGAAGCACAAAAGCAGCTTTTCTACATGGCCCCACTTTTTGATCAGGACGGAGAAAAAAATAGAATTTCCTTATTTAAGATCCAAAAAAAGTGCAGTCGTTATTTGAAGAACATTTGAAGCAGTGAAGCAAGGGTCGGGCAGGGCTCATGAACAGGGAGTTAGTCTGAATGCTTTGCCCAGAGCTGGGCAGGGGACTGACCCAACACCTAGGGAGGAAGGAACCCAGCTCTGTCCCCAAGCTCTCACACAGTCCACTCCACTGGTGTCAGAAAGCCGCTGCTCAGGCCCAGCAGGCGGGAAGTGTTTCCCCGCGGATAAAATCTACACGCCCTGTAAACTGCTCTTTACTGTTAGCCACCTTTGAGCAATGCACTGATTTTTTTTCTTGGCATTTTTCTTATTTTCCAGTAAGATTAAACAAACATATTAGCTTTAGTAAACAGAGCAAAATAAAATGAGTGTGGAGGGACGACGAGTTATTTTAATGAAAGAGGTTTGAGTCCTTCCCTTCCTACTTGGTCCCTGTTCCCGGGGGACTGTGACCAGCACTGCCGCTCCAGCCCCCACCGTGCTGTCTGTGCTGTGATGAATGACATCAGCATCCCTTCTCTGCAGGAGCGGGGTGACTCTTCCCCAGGGGGGCGCTGCGGAGAGTGGGACAGGATGTGGTGGCCAAAGAAATGCCGGATTGGAGATTCTGAGTCAGGAATTGTCATAATTAGGAGGCAGACAAAGTGAGCTGCTGCTGTTGCTGCCCGCTCTCTCTGAAAGCTTTGGGAATTAAAATAATAGGCTTTTAAAAGAAGAGCCTCTGGGGGATCTTCTTAATGGTCTGCGCAGGACGTATTATCCACAAACAGTCCCGGGCACGCCGGTGGCCAGACTGAAATGTCCCCTCTCTCCCTCAGGGGTAAAGGAGGAACCCAGGAGGAGGGGGACACACTCAGTGAAAAAGGCTGGGAAAGGGGTCCCAGGAAAAGCACCCACAGGGTTAGGCAATCAGGAGGATGCATGCAAGAAACAGGATCTTGCTAGTGCGAAGGAAATCCTTCGAGGAGAAGCACAAAGCAGTCTCTCTCTCTCTCTTCTTCTTCCTCTCCTCCTCCTCCTCCTCCTCCTTCTCCTCCTTACCCTTCTTCTTCTTCTTCTTCTTTCCCTCTCTCTCTCTTTCTCTAAGACAGGGTCTCAGGCCAGCCTTGAACTTACTTACGTAGTCCAGGCTGGCCTGAAACTCACGCGATCCTCCTGTCTCAGCTTCCTAAGTGCTGGGATTACAGGCGCGCACCACCGTGCCCTGCTGTAAAGTGGTCACTCTTGACCGCTCACTGGTGCCCATCAGGAGGGTCTTGCTGGGGCAGAGCCAAGGAAGAGCGTGGGCTTGGGAAGGTGGGGCACTGGCTGGGGACTGGAAATTGCATCTCTAGAAACCGGACTACAGGACACAGGTGACCCCCTCAGGGCCAGCAATGTTCTGCTCTTCACCAGTGAGACCCTGGCCAGGCCCAGTTCCCCCAGGATGAGAGGGCAAAGAGGGCAGGCTGGGGCCAGAGCTCCCGCCTCTCAGCCCTCCTGGGAGCCTCAAGCAAATAATCCTGGTCTCACTGGAGGCCTCTGAATGGGGTCACACTGCCTGGAGCTGCGGTGACCATGTTGCAAAGACACTAAAATCGAGAGATAAGAAGAGTTTGAGTCTGGTTGACATCTCTGAGCCACAAAAGCAAACACAAACCCTCCACCTCCAAACACCTTGTCATGCAAGGTGATTAAATGTCCCCTGTGCTTCAGCCACTATGCGTATGGGATTGGCCTCCGGGGCCCGATGCACACTAAAGGCCTTTTGTGGGCTCCTCCATCTGTGTCAGCCCCCTCTCTGACAGCCGCGTGGCCTTCGCCGCGTCCCCACCTGACAGTTTGAATGGTGCGTTTGAATGGTGCCTCCCGGATCAGCTTGCTGGAAGCAAGTGGTGGCCGTGGCTGCAGATCCCAGGACCCCAAGCGGGGAGGATCTGGGGAAAGCATGCACCCTTCCCAGGCCGGGGACAAAAGAAATGGCCTGAAGACTTGGGGCTCCGAGCAGAAAATGAGTGACAGTTGCCATGGCAGTCCCAAAGACATCTTTTTTGGGCGGAACTGGAAATTGAACTCAGGACCTTGTGCTCACCAGGCAGGCACTTGCACCACTGAGCTGTATCCCCAGCCCCCCCAAAACATCTTGTTCCTGGGTCTCCGTCAGTTGTAGTAGGGGGGAGCAGCAGCTGGTCTGGAGATAGGAGGACTCACATCTTTCTTTCTGGCGCCAAGGACCAATGGGACAGCCTCTCTGGAACTCTTCAGAGGTGACAGGCACCAGGAAGATTGTGGCACCAGCACAGCCCTGAGGCAGACACGGGTCCACCTCGGCACCAGAAACACACCCTGATCTGTGCTGTGATTTCCGAGCCACCCCTCAGAAGTCCTAGGAAGTCCCCACAGGTATCTGAGGTTCCAGCAGTGAACAGTTAATTCCTTGGTGCCAATAAATGTCCTCACTCCATGCTCCCTTCCAAACTTCAGGTCCCTGGGTAAGAGCCACACAGTGAGCACTCCTTTCTCCGGGATATTTGGTGGAAGAGAAGTCACCAGAGAGCTGCAGGAGAAGGACAGAGTGGGGTCTACACACTCTTTCTTGTAAATGGCATTATGACCTCTGTCCCAACTATTCACTGTCTGCCACCACAGCACAAGAACAGCTACAGGCAGCAGGCAAGGGAACAGATAGGGCAGTGTTGCAAAGACTCTATTTATGGGCATGAATCCTTCAAAAACTTTCCCATTGTTTTAAATATACCTGTCTCATCAATCTTGCCCCTTTCTGAAACAGTTCTGCAAGTCCTCTTTCTTGAGGGTCTTTATGAGAAAGAGGTTTGGTGAATGCTGCCGCAGAGGGCCACCCAGCAGAAAGACAGGCTCGTAAAAACATGATGTGCATCCTGCATGACTACTGGCTACTCCCCCAACTCAAAATGACCATGAAAGGGAAACATTTCAAATTGACTCAGAACATCAAGGCAACCAAGACAGTGCAACTGAAGACACTCACAAGCGAGGACGTCCAGAGCTGCTGCAGACAGTGGTGAGCACAATAGGGTACGTGTGTTGGAAGTGAGGGGGAAGAGTTTGGGGGGATTCGGGGCTAAGTGTCTTTTACTGTAATAATGTGCTCAGCTTAAACATTCACTGTAGTTTGTGCGTGTAATTATGCAAAGGGATTTACTAGGGAGGCTTACAGGATCAGAAGTGGGACAGTCCACAGTGGCTGTCTGTATGCTGGAACCAGGGAATCCAGGAGCTACTCAGTTCAGTCCAAGAAGCCACAAGCCAACGGCCTGGAAGCTCCCTGCTGAATCCCTGGTGTGAGTCTGTGGAAAAGGCTGCAGAAGCTGAGGTCCTGATGTCCACAGACAAAGGCACCAGCCAAAGACACACTGGCTCAAGCAGATCGAGCTTGTAAGTGCAGACTGACTTCCTCCCCCTTTCCTATTTCTGGTCTGTCTGTCTGCAAGCCCATTGGATGGTGCTGCCCTCAGTCGGGGAGCATCTTCCCCTTGCTTTGCTGGCCCACATGTCAGTCATCTCTGGAAGCACCCACAGCCACATCAGAAGTGTGTTTCATTGATCCACGCATCCCTTGATCCAACCAAGTGGACAGTCAAGGTTAACATCACCCCGAGGGTCTCCTGGAGGCCACCCTCTCAATGCCCTGCCACCTGCACTGGGGTAGCTGCTGTAGCCACCCTCTGGACAGGGCACTGGGCCCAGGAGTGAGAAGGACCCGAGCTGTGCCTGCCCCTGGCTTTTGTCCAATCAAGCAAAAAGAAGGAGCGTCCTTCCTGCTTTGTGCACTGGATGACAGGTCAGGGTGACCTGAGAGACAGATCCTGCGTGTCAGGCCCAGTCTCTGTATCCCAACAGCACTGCACCCGGGTGGGCCCTGCACGCTCCAGTTGTGGGAAAGACAAATCTCCTTTTCCACATGGAGTCACTGGAATGGGGTTTTATCGCCTGCCTTAAAGTCTGACCTAATGGAATAGCATGTTATGGTGCAAGCCCACTGCCTGCTAACCACAGCCACCTCTCCTGAATGTCCTGTCCCCAGGGACCCTCCCTGCCTCTTGCCAAGCTGGCTAGAGGACGATCATGAGGCCCACTGCCCAATGCTGCCACAGTGGGGACTCGGTTTCCCACATCTGCCTTTGGGGGATGTGCACAAACCACAAACTACAGCAGGGCCCGAGCCTGTGGTTTAGGGTCAGCGGTTACGTGAATACTGCCAGGCCTCTTCTCCCCACGTCTTCCAGGGAGAAAAAGGCTTCCTGCTGGGGAGCGTGCCCCTCATCCCCACCAGAGCAGGTGGATGTGTGGGAGGCAGCCCAGGCCTCTGACTTAGCGACAGCACATGGGACATGCCGGTCCCTCTTCTTCATCACTGCCACCATCCCCCTTGCCTTTCGGGGAGGGGTGGGGGAAGGGAGCTGAAAAACTAGTTTAACTTCTCAAGAATCCAAGCTCTTTTACCCAGCCTC
>PVLD010011607.1:14863-64533 GCA_004027595.1 Dinomys branickii
CGAAGATATCAATGGATAAAGCAACAACTACTGTTGAGACCATATCACCTTGTCTATAGATTAGTTGTGATTGTACTATTTTCTATGATAATGGGTGTCTGTTTGTCAATATGTTTTTGTACTTTTATGTTTCTAAAATAAAAAAAAATAATAATAATCAGAGTATAAATGTCTAGCGGTTCTCAGTAAAGCAATTCATTAGCTACTCAAAGAGCTTCTGGAACAAGGGGAAAACGTGATCTGGGCTCAGGGTCTTTATAGGAATTTGTAGAAACCAGAGGGAGTGCCGAGAAGGGCAGTGTTTGCATGCTGAGGTGTCTCCATTTTGCCCCAAAGTGGGTGGTTCCCTGGCGCTCGGACACAGCCTGGCATTAAGATCTGTGGCTGCTGACAAGGTTTCTCTAACATCTGGGCCACAATCTGAAATCAGTGAGTAGAGACCTAAACACACTCGGGTCCTTCAAACAAGGGAGCCTAATTCTCCACGAAACGCGGTGGATTAACAACACTGAGCCCACACCGTCGAGACAAAGACAATTTTGAAAAAGTGAAACGAAGTAGAAGGCTACTATTTGGGAAGAGGAAGCTGGGAAGGGGAGAAGAAAAGAATTGCAAAGGAAAGGAGTGAGGGTCAGGGTACAGTGTACGCGAGTACGAACACGCGGAGATGAAACCCACTGGTCTGTACAGCTAGTGTGCACGAATTAGGGGAAGCCTAGTGGTGAAAGCAGCGCGCCTGTTATGTGAAACGCAAAGGGATCGGTAGGGGACACGGAGTGCTGAGCAGGCGAGCGGCCGGGAAGCTCACTCACTGCTAACTCGCACCTAATCAGTGGGTGCCCCAGGAGGAGCTCCTCGATTTGTACTTAAACACAAAGTTGGAAAAAACAGCCGAGCACACTGAAAGAACAACAAAGATTAAATAATCTTTCTGCTGACTGAATAGGCCCACATGCCAGTCATCTCTGGAAGCACCCACAGCCACATCAGAACATCAAGGCAACCAAGACAGTGCAACTGATGACACTCACAAGCGAGGACGTCCAGAGCTGCTGCAGACAGTGGTGAGCACAATAGGGTACGTGTGTTGGAAGTGAGGGGGAAGAGTTTGGGGGGATTCGGGGCTAAGTGTCTTTTACTGTAATAATGTGCTCAGCTTAAACATTCACTGTAGTTTGTGCGTGTAATTATGCAAAGGGATTTACTAGGGAGGCTTACAGGATCAGAAGTGGGACAGTCCACAGTGGCTGTCTGTATGCTGGAACCAGGGAATCCAGGAGCTACTCAGTTCAGTCCAAGAAGCCACAAGCCAACGGCCTGGAAGCTCCCTGCTGAATCCCTGGTGTGAGTGACAGTTGCCATGGCAGTCCCAAAGACATCTTTTTTGGGCGGAACTGGAAATCGAACTCAGGACCTTGTGCTCACCAGGCAGGCGCTTGCACCACTGAGCTGTATCCCCAGCCCCCCCAAAACATCTTGTTCCTGGGTCTCCATCAGTTGTAGTAGCGGGGAGCAGCAGCTGGTCTGGAGATACATTTTAACTCCGAGGATGGGCTGAATTCCAGCAAGCCTAGCCTCTTCTGTAAGGAAAGGTGGGCCCAGGGAACAAAGAGGTGGAGATCGCATTCCTTAATACCTTTTATTGCATTGTTTTGATAAGAAAACACATACTTATTTATAACCTCCTTGATATATATGATATTTACATAACTAAAATAATACTGTAATTTTTTGTTCTATCTTTTAAACTTAGGATTCCATCAGAAATATCTTTTGTCCTTAAAAGTCCCTAAGAATGGGCTGGGAATGTAGCTTAGTGGCACAAGCACCCGCCTGGCAAGCGCAAGGTCCTGAGTAAAAAAATCCCTGAGAATTTCGCAGGCTGGAAGTTTCCACATCAAAGCGTTGACCCGGTCACTGGCGACGCCCGTCCCAACCCGGGGTCTTCTGTCGCCTCCTGGAGCGCCAGTCTCACTGGCGTCTGTCCACCCCGCTGGGTTTCGGAGACCCTGTGGCCTGTCGTTCTGCATCTCTCTTCTCTCCGGGAAGGACTCGCATCCTGTGCTGTGGCTCTTCTCTTCTCCGGGTCCACGCTCCATAGGGGACCTCAGCTCCTCCCCAGGCTTCGATGGCAACTCCCGTGCATTTCTGTCTCCTCCCAAGTCCTCTCCTGTCTGTCTTGGGGTCCAGCTGCAGCTCCAAACCCACGTGTCCACCCATGGACCCAGGTTTCCCCGTCACCACCCGTCCTATCCAGACACCAGGAAGTCAACCTTGACCTTTTACCTCCCCACCCTGTCTGACCAATCAGCGGCCCGATCCAGTAAGCTCTGCCTCCCATGCAGCCCTCTCCCGCCCAACCCTTGAGCCTGGCACGATGGTGACACACTGGCAAAGGCCAATGGTCAGGCCATGGCTTCTTGCATGTTCGAAGAAAATACTTACCAACTCATCACATGCTTTTTTGGCCTCTCCAAGCCATTTTCCAACCTGCCGCTAGGGTGAGCTTCTTAAAACTCAAATGAAATTTTGTTCCTTTGCATAAATGCTCTTCG
Source organism: Dinomys branickii (assembly GCA_004027595.1). Lineage (NCBI taxonomy): Eukaryota > Metazoa > Chordata > Mammalia > Rodentia > Dinomyidae > Dinomys > Dinomys branickii. The sequence goes on from PVLD010011607.1 coordinate 17,419, forward strand.
GGCCTGGTCTGGCCTCCATCTCCCTGAGTCATCACCCCTTGTGCTGCCTGGGCTTCCCTGGGCGGCCTGGGCCTTTCCCAGAGCTTCTGCACCATCAGGTCCCTTACGGTGACTCTGGCTGCCGCAGGCATCCTTCCTTCCTCCGCACCCCAAGAGCTGGTGCACATTGCTGAGAGGCCACCCCAACAGCTTCGGCTAGGAAACCTCTCTGCTCACCTCTGCCAGCCTATTCCTCTGGGGCACTTATGGGCACAGCGTTGGGTGTTTAGCATTTACGTCTGTGACTCCTCATCTGTGATGAATGTCTGTCAGCATCATGATGGTATGAATTATGTTCTTTTTCCTGGTTACTCACCAATGGATCCCCACCAAGGGAATGGGTTTGCTGAATGGGTGAATTTTATAGAGAATAAGGCTTAGTACAGTATAATAATCTGGCCATACTTTTAACCAACAGCAAATGCCTTCTGTATTTTATATTTAGGTTTCTGGGTCTTTACTATTATAAAATGCTTTAATAAAAGCATCTGTAAACAAAACTATTTCATCTCTTTAAATCACTTAACCCAAGGCTAAAGATAAAGCGTCTTGGTTGCCAAACTGCTTTTGAAATACCTTATGCTGCCATGATACAGTGACTAAAAAAAAAAAAAACTTTTATAATTTGATGGGAAAATATTGTATTGATTTGTATCTCCTTGGTAGTACTGCTCAGCTTTTTGTCACTGTGGCCAAACACTAACATACACGACCTAACGGAAGGAGGCCTCACCTCACACTTCAGAGGGTTCAGTCCATGGTCACTGGCTGCAAGGCAGGAACATCATGGCGGAAGGGCGTGGCGGAGCAAAGCCGCTCAGCTCACAGAGGCCGGGAAGAAGGAACAGAGGAGGGTTAGGGACTGGATGCACCCTGCAAAGGCAGCCCCAGGCCCGGCCTCATCCGGTTAGGCCCCGCCTCATCCAGTTAGGCCCCGCCTCAAATAACTCACTGAACAACAAACTCATTAGTGGGTTAATCCACTAGATGAAATTCAAGCCCTCATGATCCACCCAGTTCCCGAGTCCCTTGAGCCAGCAACCAAGCCTTCCACACAACGAGGCTCTGGCGGACACTGGGCTCCCAGCCACCACACGGAGAAAAGGAATGGTCCTATGTTCGTGGCCATCCACACAGCCTCACTGGGAACACTTCAGGTCCTGTGTTCTTTGCTCATTTCACGTCAGTCTTAGCTAAATGATATGATCTCATCAAGTAGCAATTTGCCCCAAGTGTAAGGATTTGTTTATCATGTCTCGTGCAAATTATTTTTCCCAATTGTGACCTCTTTAGCTGATGTTTGATACACTACATATGTGAGCACGTTTGACTAAAGAGTTTTCTAGCTTTTCCCGGTTGAGTTATTTCATCATTTTTAAGTCTGCAGGTGGCTCTGAGTGTGGACCCTGGGCTGGGAGCATCAGTATCACCCAGGAGGCTATTGGGGGCACAAATCCTGCTTTGCAGCAGCCTCAGCCACGGAAACTGGGGCTGGGCCCAGAAGTGTCTGTTTCATAAGCTCCAAGGGAGCGCTCTGGGGCCCCCCACAGGACAGGACCTTTACCCACACTCTCTGCTGAGCCTTTGCTTTCATCCTACCCTGTAGGCACCTAGTACAGGTACCTTGTAGGTATCCAGGAGCTAAGAGCTTTGTGTTCTCCTCCCGCATCCCCACTGGTTTATGAGGCTTCCCGTGGTGGACTGACAACTTTGTAACAGCCCGCTGAACTGAACCACATGGTGCTGGGTGTGGAAGGCCCACCTGAGGCCATAAGCAGAAGAGGCAGAACTGGAGAAGCGTGATGTTGTGGGGAGCTGAGAAGCTGTTGGATGATGGTAGATGCTGTAAGGAGCTGTCGGTTCTCTTGGAGGAGTTTGTCGTGCTGGCTTTCCTGACGAACTTGGCTGTTCTCATGGTCCAAGGAGCCCAGGACCTTGTTGCTGAGAATGGCTTTGGTTCACTTTCGGGAGGCTCTGGTCCTCACTTTGAGCATCGCTTCCTGCCTCCAGAGGGGAAGATGGTGCACTGCCAGTCTCCTGAAGAAGCTTGCTGCATTGGCTTTCCCGATGGAAACTTGGCTGTCCTGATCATCAGAGGAGCTTAGAACCTCACTGTTGCTGAGGATGGCTGTGGTACTTTTTGGGGAAGCTCTGGTTCTTACTTTGAGCATTGCTACCTGGCTGCAGTACAGATCCCTCATCCCGCTGGCACAGAACTTCTAGCTTCCACCACTGACCTCTGGGCCTTCCCAGTGCAGATCCTTGAAATAGGCCTGCATGAGGCATTGTCATGGGCTCTAGGCCTCCAGTTAGACTCATGGGAGGCATTGTCCTGCCTCAGCTAAACTCAGGCAGGACATTATTGTAGGATGCTGGTCCTCAGCTGGATTCTTTGGTCTTTTAGTGTATGAACAGATTTCTTGCATTTTCTTTGTATACGATTCTTTGGATGACTATTTTAAGTAATCTTACAAAATATGTATCCTGTATTATTTTGTTCCCCTTGCAAAACCCCAAACTACAATACTTCCTTTAAGTGTTATAAACATCCAGGTTTGTCCTGCTTTTCACTTTTTAAAAAATACCTTTACAGAGCTGGATATGAGTGGCACATTCCTGTAATCCCAGCACTCTGAGAGGCTGAAGCAGGAGGACTGCAAGTCTGCTAGCATTTAGTGACTCATGAAACTGTCTCAAAAATTTAAAAAGGGTTGGGGATGTAGCTATATGCAAATACCCTGGGTTCAATCCTCAGTCCTACAGGAAAAAAAATTTTATTGATATATTTCACATACCATAAAACTTGCCCATTTAAATTAGGCAATTCAGTGGGTTTAGGGTATTCATTATTGTACGAGCATCATACTTACATATGTATATCTGATCTTAGTTATCGGTTATCTTTTTTTTTCCGTAGTGATGAGCTAAAGGTTGGTTGGTTTTGTGGAAGTTGGTTGTTGTTGTTTGTTCTTGGTACTGGGGATTGAACCCAGGGCCTTCATACCGAGCTACATCCCCAGCCCCATTCCCAACTTTTTCTTAAATTTTGGGAGTGTCTCCTTAAATTGCCCAGGCTGCACTTGAACTTGTGGTCTTCCTGCCTCAGCCTCCCAGAGTGACTGGCTTATTAAAGTTTTTAAAGAATGAATTTTTTATTTCAGTGATTTTTAAAGATTTTTATTTCATTTATTTCCACTCTAATGCTTATTACTTGCTTCTTTCTGTTTGCTTTAGGTTTAATTTGCTCCTCTTTTTCTAGCTCTTAAGGTAGAAGTTGAGGCTATTGATTTGACATACATGTTCTTCTCATTTGCTTTTATTAGTACTTGTTTGCAGTACCTAATGTTTACATTCCTTGTGTGGAGACGGTACACGCACATAATACATCTTAACCCCTTTTCTCATCACACAGATTCTTTTCTTTTGTTTGTTTGGCTTTTTGTTTTGTTTTGTTTGGTGCTGGGAATCAAACTCAGGATCTTGCACTTGCCAGGCAGGCACTGTACCACTGAACTATATCCTCAGCCCAGGTTCTTTTCAATATAAGTATTTGCAACTATATAGCTCAGCGGCATGGTGCTTGCCTGGCAAGTGCAAGGTCCTGAGTGCTGCAGGAGCAATATTTCAGTTTTAGTATGCTGGGGTTTTGTTTTCCTTCCTTTAAATTTGTTTTGTGACTTCTCTGACCCTTTGGCTATTTAGAATCTTGGTTAGCGTCTATATATTTGTGAATGTCTTGATTTTTTTCCCATTGCCAATTTCTAATCCCCTTCCACTAGAACCATAATATATTTTGTATGATTACAACCCTTTCGGATCTGAGGAGACTTACTTTACACCCTCACATGCGGGCTCTCCCGGGAATACCCCAGGTCGCTCAGGATAAGGCGCCGGGGCTGCAGTGTTCTCTGTAGCTTCAGTGCATGGCTTTCAGTGTTGATCAAATCTACTTCCTGGTCCATCTTCTGACGAGTTGCCCTATTATTAGAAACGGGGAGCATAAGTCTCAGACTATTAATTGCTTAATTGTCTTCATCCCATAAACTGCCACTGTTTTTTTAAGTTGAATTAAAGGTTTTCGCTTGTACATGTTTTGGGACTCTGCTGCTGGATGCACATGCATTTAGAATCATTCTATCATTCTACAGTAAACTGGTAACTTTTCTTTCATAGATTTTTTTCTAAAATTTCTTTAGTCCCACCTATTTAGCTAATTCCTCAATTCAGTGTTAGATTCATTTGCTTAAATGCCAAAAAATAAATTTCATTGAGAATGATGTTCGTAAACAGGCCACCTTCTCCGCGTGCCCAGGGTCTCTGCTCTTTTCTACCCCTCAGCAAGCTTATTTCCCGCGTGGAGGCCTTTGTGTTCTCCCTGAGGCATTTCATATTTTCTGCTCTGACTGAGAGCTGGGATTAATGTGCCATGCTATTTATTTATTTTTTTAATAGGAAACAGCAGATCGATATGTGCTGGTGTGAAAGAACACTCATTTATGTCCCTAAAGCTAATGGGCTCACAGGCTCACTCATTCTGTGAGGGGTTTTCTGTTTTTCTTACCATTTGAAACAACAAAATATCTTCAAGTCAAATCTTCAGCAAGACCTCAGTTCATCATAAACTGAAGCAGTGTTGGCTGAAGAGCTTGCGAGCTGGCTCCAGCAGTGTGTGCCCGGCCTTTTAACCTGCTCCCTGGCAGCCCCTGCAGACCTTTCCAACAGCGACTGCCAGCTGACCACCTATCCAGGAGTCCACCTGTGGTTCCTCAGCATGAACTCTGGCTTTTTAACACTTCCTTCATTCTGCTTGAAGATGTCCATTTTCCAGTACTGGGAACTGCACCCAGGCCCTTCCCATTAACCTGCATCTCCAGCCCTTTTTTTGAGACAGGGTCTCACTAAGTCACTAAGTTGCCGAGGCTGGTTTGGAACTTATGATCCTCCTGCTTCAGCCTCCCACGCTGCGGGAGTACAGGCTTGTGCTGCCAGGCCCGGCTGGATGTGTTTCTCATCTCTTCAATAACCACTAACAGTGCAATTCTACCTCAGCGCCCTTGACCTCCAAACTCTGCCACAGTGAGGACAGAAGATCGCACAGAGCTTGACGATGTGCTGAGTTTTAGAAAGACAGGATCTCTGTGATACTTTGTTGTTATCCCCAAAGTGACATAATGAAAAAGATATATTTAGTTCTCTGCCCCTGTGTTCTGGCCCAAAACTCCTAGGACCCTTGTAATTTCCAGTGAGCTTCTATTCTAGTATTTCCCCAGTTCCTGACACACAGCTCCTACTCGGCTGGAGCGCCCAGGGGATGGATCCACCTGCTGTTGTAATAAGGCTTGCTCTTGCTGGGCTCCTGGCAAAGGTATGGGAGGTGTGGCCCTGGGAGACCGACTATGCCCATGTGATGAAGCCTCCATAAAAATCCCTGCACTATGGGTTTCAGAGTTTCCAGGAGGGTGAACGTATCCGTGGGTCAACGGGGGTGCACCCCACTGTTACAGGGCCAGAAGCTCTTGCACTTGGGGCCCCTCTGGACCTATGGGTCTGTTCATCTGGCTGTTTCTTTGAAATATTCTTTGTAAATCAGCAATAGGAAATGTTCTGTTCCTGGGTCCTATGAGCCCCTGCAGCAAATGACAAACCCAAGAAGGGAGCAGTGAGAATCTCTGACTTAGAGTGAAGTTGGGTAGAGAGTTGGGCCAACTGCATGGGAATGCAGTTTGGAGTAAGGGCAAGTCTCATGGGATCGAGCCTCTCTTCTGTGGGGTGTGTGGTATCTATAGTTAGCATCTGTCTTAGTTACTTTTCTTGTTGCTGGGACAACATACTCAACACTCAAAGTTAAAGGGGGAAAGGTTTATTTTGCTCACAGTTTGTAGAGGTTTCAGCGCGTCATCAACTGGCTCCAAGGTGGGTTGTACAGCAGACAGGCATTGCAGAGAAACAGTCCATGGCAGGCAGAAGGCGGCAAAGCAAGCCAAGGGATGACCACAGTTCTCTCTCTTAGATCTTATCCAGGCTATGTGGGATGGGTAACACTCACACCCATCATCCTGCTGCCCTTGAGCCTAGCTTTGTACCAGGTATCAATTCTAGCGTCACATACTCTAGACCCAGTCACTTCTGACCACCTATGACTGCAGGAGGCTTTGGGGGGACATCTCAACACAAGCCACAACAGTGTTAAAATCAGACTGAACAGTGGGGACCTCCACAATCCTGGGGTCAGAAGTGAAATCCTGAGAGTAGTGTAAATACAGAAAGAAAAGGCTAATTTTTCCCGTAATCACCATCCTAGGTCACAGCAGAAGAATCTTGACTTTTCCGTTTAAAAATAAATACGGCTCACAGTATTCAACTAAGTGGGTAGGTAGGTTATCATCTGTGGATTTCAGTTCACCGCAGAATAGAAGCTCTGACAAACAGCTGCAATGTGAGAAGGTAGGTCTGATGGGGCTTAGAACTACGTGACCAGAGGGATCTGTAAGCATATAAAAGAATACTCATGCATGAAGTCTTTATAAAAGACTTTTATTAATTTAATTTTTTGGATAAAAGGATTTTAAAATATCTTTGACAACTGGAATAAAAATATTAAGTATGATGTTTTTAACTAGAAGCAATCTAAACCTTAGAGAACAGGTTGTGGGAGGCAGCGAGGACCATGGGAGTGAACAGAGACGGTGGCTGCTGCATGGCTGAGTGGCTGCGTGGCAAGGGCCAGGCTGTGGCCTTCGGAACTCAGGCTGAACTGCTGAGGCTGGGAACTCAGCACCACTGCAAGGCGATTTCTGCCAGAGAGAGCTTCTACTCTGATCCTGTCCATATAATGTGTATGGGACAGGAGTATCCGGTACAGTGTGTGATCCAAAGCAATTTCATACACAGTTGGAAAAGGCAAAACTTTGAAACAATTACAATATTTAAGAATGTTTGAAAATTGCAACAACTTAGAATATTCCCTGGAGGTACTATGCAAAGGCACCAGGAAGGGAGGGGGCTCCAACACCCAGCCAGGGGCGGCACAAGGCCATGCTGAGTGGCTGCTTCACAAATAACCTAGGGCTTGGCAGGAGGAAGAGGCACAGCCATTTATTCCTAATTCAGCACCCAGGAATAGTATTTTAGGAAATCTGACTAAAATATAGCTCAAAAAAGTATTAATTATGTTCCAATAATGACTGTCTTCTCCCCCCACAAGGTGATGCTCCTCTTAGAAATAAAATCAGGAAGGGGCCTGAGTTCTGTAAGAAACGTTGGGGCTGAGTCTAGGCACTCAAAGTAGGGGTGCTGCCCCTCCAGCGCTGCGCCGCCACAGGACTCACATCTTGACTGTGTGACAGCTAAGTGGCAGGTTTGTCCCGGAAGTCATGGGGGGGACCTTCTGGGTCCATCCTCCTTGTCCTTTAGCACGATGATGTCAGTCAGACAAGCTCAGCATCCAGCAATGTGTTTTGATCTGCTCTTCCTCTGATGTCTCGTGTCCTTGGGATCAAAGCCTCTCTCAGTGGCACCAAACAATGCCCAGTGAGGAGTTCGAGTCATGTAATCCTCTGCACAGAAAGTCTCGGATCCGCCGCTGTCTTCGTATTCCTGGACAAGTTCCTGGAAGCGGTTGTAATCAATCCACGTCCACCATTCTCCATCAATCTTGAACTGGAAAGAAAAAAGTTATCAGGCCAGATGGAAAATATCCACAGATAAAAAATATTTTTAAAAAAATCACAAATGAGCCTGATTTTTTTCTCTCTCTCATGTTAAAAACTTTTTACACATCCCAAGTATGGTTTCCTACCAAAACCACGAGCTGGAGTGGAGAGAGGATTTCTTGCCCCTTGTGCTATGGCCATGCCACCCCTGGAGACCCAGGGACTGAAGGAGGGATGCTTCCTGGAAGCAGAGGGTCAGCAGCGCCGGAGCAGCATTCCTGGCAGAGAGCAGCTGTGTGGTGAGACCATACGGAATGGTCAGGCCAAGTCTGAGCCCTGTGTCGCTGCTCCTTACCCGGTATGGATTTCCATGGCTGTGTCTGCAGCACCTTGAGGAAGGCTTTTTATTACTGAACTCTGCATGAGTTATTAGTAAAGCTTTAATCAATGACTTCTAATTCCAAAATGCTAACTAAGTAACTCAAACTAGCCCTTCTAGCCTAACGTGCACACAATATCTCATTAGCAGAAAGCCTCGTTAAGAATTTCAATTCAATAAAAGACAATAATCCAATTTGTAGGCTCTTAAGAAAATTGCTTCTCCAAAGTCACTGTACAATAATGACCCAGAATGAAGAAAATAGAAAGAAAAGTGAGGCGGCTCTGCAAGGGCCTCACGGGACTGTGAGGGCTCTGAACTCCGAGCATCTGTCGGGCATTTGCCGGAGCAAACATATAACTAATACCTTAAAACCTGTTTTCTAAACAGACAATATTTGCTGCACCACTGTCTTACAGAGAACAAAATCTAGTCAATGCTATGAGCCAAGTCAAGCCAGAGTTTCCTGCTCCAGCTAAAGAGAACAGTGAGAATGCGTAGGTTCCTGGGGTTGCGGTATTAAGATATGCTGAATTTACACAGCATCTGGCTTTTTACCCAGGAGCTACGAGCTCTGGGGGAAGGGGGGGAGGGGGGACGACACATGTCAAGTAAATATGTAACTGGCCTATTGACTGTTCCTTGAGCTGGCCCCTAACACCTGGACTACGGTGGGCGCACAGTCAGCCCCTAGCAGCACACGACCCTGACAGTACGCTGCGCACTGATCAAATCTACTACGCATGCTGCCCCCCAGGGCAATCTGAGAATAAAACCCGCTCTGAAAAAGCCAAGCCGGTTCATGCAAACAGTAGGTGCTAAAGGGCAAAACCGAGCAGGAACGACATGCACAACGCTGAGAGGCGGCTGCATACACAAAACCAAAACCCAAATCATAAAATTAGAGGTTAAATGTCCCGAGACCTGAGGTCAGCACACTGCAGGAATCCCTCAAATCCAACAGCCCAGGAAGAGCTAAGTCTACGCAGAAACACAAATAACTCAAAAGGTCACAGATGATCTCAAAGACGCGCCTCGAGCACAGCACTGAGCAGGTGTGGGTCTGCGGCCTCAACGGTGACCAGACTGCAGCTGCTGTGGCCGCCCCTCCCGCAAGGAAGCCGCTACGCAGAGGACAACAAAGGCTCCTTTTCCCTGTAAATGCTGCATACAACGACCTGATTAAAACGGTGGATTAGACAGACACGCATTTTGCTTTCTCTTGAAAACCCCCTAAAATGATGGAAAGGACATTTCACAAAAGATACATAACCCTGAGGCCAATCCCAGAGGTACACATCGGTAATACCTAGGGAGTAGAGGCGGGAAGGTCACAGGTTTAAGCTTAGCCTGGGCAACTTGAGACCTTTCCTCAAAAAAAAAGTGGGACACTGAGGATACAGCTCAGTGTAAAGGCCCTGGGTTCCATCACCAAACGCACGCACGCACGCTATAAACTCAGATCAGCAGAGGAGAGAAAAGGATCAAATTTTCAGAAGCTGAACCAATGACGGGCAGGCAGTAGCTGGCTCAGCAGACCCAAGAGGGCAGATCGGCTTAGGGACCAGCGAAGTCTCACGCTCAACCCAGCCTGCGCTTCCTGTCTCCCCGGGGCGCAGGTGCTACTGGTACCGGTCACCCCTGGGTGCGGAAGGTGATGAGGACAGCGCAGGACTGAACTCCTGCCCTGCGGACAGACCAGAGCTGGCCCTGCAGGCAGTGGGAAATCACAAGACCCTCTGAGCAGCCTGCAGGACACCCGTAAGATACTGTTTGGGGTTCTCTACGGAAATGGCCCAGCCAGGGACCCCAGGACAAAGTCAAGCCACACATTTGCAACTCTCAGGGCGCTTCTGAGTCACCTACTGTCAAGTATGAACAGATAACCAAACCCATCAGGCAACTGAGAAGACTTCTAACATGAAAGGGAGAGAAAAAGATGAGACTAACACAATAAACAGGAGAAAATGATAAAACAAAAAACTAAGGTAACTCCTGATGATCTTAGAGAATAAATGAAAAAGGTACTGTGGTCATTTAAAAATGCTGTAACTCAAAACATAAAAAGATCTTTGATTTTTACAACAGGGAAACATAAATGAAGGATTCGCAAACAGTTCCTAGAATACAGACTAAAAAACAAAGGGTAAAAATAGAGGAGAAAAGTTAAGAAATGATTAAGCATAATACTATCCAACACTATCCAAAAATATAGACTTTCTTTCTGTGAGTTCTGGAAAGCAAGTAAAAACGGAGGGACAAAATTTTAAAGAAATAATTCTGGAAACCCTTTAGGAAGTGAAGGTCCTAAGTTTCCAGGTTAGAGGGCGCCACCCGCAGGTAAAAGCAGACGACTGCCTGAGGCCTCTGAGACGCAGTTTCGGTGGAGGAGCCAGAGGCGGCAGCCCAAGGAAAGCATGCCCGGAGATGGGGTGAGAAGCTGGCGGGCACCAGGTCCCAGTGAGTGTGCCGCAGGCTGCTGGCGGCCACAACCACGCAAGGCCAGCTTCCACCGAAAACCCGCACAGGGGAAAACTGCTCGCCGGGGCAGAGAGGGAGATGAAATCAAGGCGGACACGTAAGGTCTCGGTGAATTCTGCCTCTCCAAGCCCTTTCCCTGGAAACCGGCTGGTGGCTGGGCTTCACGTAGATGAGGGAGAAATCAAAAAGCAGGTCTCTCCCATGATCGATCTCACACACACACACACACACACACACACACACACACACACACACACACACGTGTGTCATCCAAGGTGAATGGGTCAGAAAGTGATTCCTGTGAGACTTCTTTCAAAAGATAAACCTGAGATCAAAGAACGCTACCTGCGTGTATGAATCTGCCAAAATCAAACCCATTAATTAATTTTTCAAAAAGAAGCTGACAGAAAACCTACCACAGCTGAAAGTCTAGGAAGAGTCACAGATGACTGCAGAGCCTGGGAGGCGAATTAGCCGAACATACAAATCCAGAGACAGAAAATGAAATAACGCCAGGGAAACCAAAAGGCTGTGCTGCGAATAAACAGCAGTTACTGGGCTGGGGATATAGCTCAGTTGAGTAAGCGCTTGCCTGGCAAGTGCAAGGTCCTGAGTTCGATCCCCAGTACCGCAAAAAAAAAAAAAAACAGCGGTTACAGGAGGTGGCCTGAGTCGGCAGGAGCTGCGCTTTGTGGGTGACGACAGTGCACGAAGAACAGTCAGCTAAAATTCGGGTCTGTGGTGGCAGCAGTAAGGGGGGGCGAGAGCTTCATAGTTACCTGCTCTGGTTCGCAGTGGAGATAATACACAGAACAGGGGGAAGGCCGCAGCAGTGTAAGTTCTCTCCAGACAGACAGAGATAAATAGCGAAAGAGCGACCTAGGAAGTGCGAGGGCGAGCGGGGAGGGGAAGTACGTCTGTGTCTAAGGAGGATTCAAGGGCCTGCGAGTATCGTTCTTATAATAAACTTAAGGCTCCTGAAATTTTCCATGTAGAATTTTGAAACCACCAAAAATAAAGTTTAAAATACTAGTAACCAAGTCAGACACGGTGGCCCAAACCCATAACTGCAGCCACACGGGAGGCTGAAGCAAAAAGATCACAAGTTTGCGGACAGTCTGGGCAGCACAGCAAGACTGGCCTATATACACACACAACTGCATATACAGCTGTGTGTGTAGCCACTGCACCCATCCAAGGAGAGAGTACTGTGTTAACAACCTAAGCCAAAAATGCAGGCTGCAGCAGAGCACGGGCACACACGGCAGTGACAGCTTGCAAAGCGGCCCACCCGCTACTAGGTGCTGTGTTTGCTTTTCTACCTTGTACAATCCACGTCACAGACATGTGGTGCTTGAACCCCATTTTTCAAACGGGTAAGATCTAAAACAGTGAAGTAGCAAATGCGCCAAAGGTCATGGCCTCCTAAGCGGAGGGCCCAAGGCTCAAGTTTGAGGGTGTCAGAAAGCACGCGGTCCTCACGCCAGGCCAGGCTGCCTGCTGTCCAAGCGGGAAAGGACCGCTCCACCGGGCAGCCGTGTCTCCGGGCAGTTCCGGAAGACAGCGCACGTCCGTGTCTCTATTCTAATAACCCTTGGTCTCAACCTTTACACAGTGTTTCCACATCCACTCCTTTGTTTAACCGATCTAAGAGCTGTAGAGTGTTGGAAACTGGTCTGTAAGTTCCGAACCCCAGAGTACTTGCACTTTTCCCAGCATAAACCTGCACAGGGAGCCCTGGGGCAGAAGCCTGGCTACCTGCTCATCTTTCTCTGCTCCAGCCCCACACAAGTCACACACAGCCTGCTCCAAGGCAGAGGCGAGTGGATTGGACACCTCCCAAGCAGACCTCCAGGGTCAGCATCTCTGCCTTTGACTTATTGTTTTCTATGCACAACTTCTATCCCCTCCAGTTAAACACTAATTTAAGAAAATAACTACAACTGCCAGAGTGAAAGCTCTTCCTCCCACGGCCTTCTTAGGTTTGGTGTAGCCCAGGCGAACAGGCAGCTCCCGTTTTCCAGAGGAGGAAACTACTTCCTGTGAGCTTTGGCTGTAACTGCTCCACAAAGCGTCTGAACCTGGAGACCCACACTAACTCTGACTGACCACACGTCACAAGCAAAGCCCTTATTACTGGGCTCACACACATCCTCTGCCTTAACTATGCTCTGCTGAAGCTGTTGCAGTTTTTAAATTATAAATGCTGTGTAGTTGCTGCAAAAGTTTGAATCATTCAAAGGTCTTATCTATTTACCCATCCAAGAGTTAAAATAAGAAGAAAATTCTACCATGAGCTGAAAAAAGGAGCAAATCAAGCCTATTTATTAACAGCAACACCAGGGGTGTTTCACGTGACTGTTCTCCGCCCAGCACTCCAGTGCTTTTTATTAAAGAACCAAGCACAGGGCAAAGCTGTGCTGCACAGACGCCCTGCACCCGACCCACTGAGCCGGCACGGCTGCTCTGCGACCCCCTCACTCCTGTATGAGTTAAGGGAAGTGGGAAACGGTGATGCCAGGGTTTGAAGTCATACCACTGATAAGTTCGGAAGGGTCCCCAAGAAGACCTTCAGATTTCACGGTTAGCCAGAAGGACTCTGAGCTCACAGGAAGTGGTCATAGATGGTACAGTTCATTAGAGCTCCTGGTTTACAATAAATTAGGATCAGCCAAAAGGAGAGGCATGGGACTCAGGCCCAGGAGAGTTTCATGCCTGGAGCTCCAAGTCAACCAATCCCAGGGGAGAATGGAAGCACTGACCTCCCCGAGGCCAAGTGATGGGAGGATAGAGCCCTGTCAATCAGAAGCGCACCTCACCCTGGGGCTCCCCGGAGTCTTACTGTGGTGCTTGCATGATGCGTGTCTCACCCAGTGTCTGGTAACTAGTCTCTGCTGAGCCCAAGTCCATACTATCCGGTCCAGGCCTACTCTAAACCCCATGGCCTGTAAATAGTCTGATCTGGCCCAAGGCCTACAGAAAAACAAAGACACTTTTATCAGGCTGGAAAGTCCAAGGGCTCAGAGCATCTTTTAGAAGCTGAGGCAGAGGTCAATTCCTTCTCTGGATAAAATTACTCATTTGCTGCATAATCAGATTTCAAAGTCCATTTATTATCAGCAAAATGGAATAATACAAAAATAAAACAGGAACATTAATTCAAAAAAGAACCATACTTCATTTCTGTACTCCTTTTATGGTGTGTGTGTGTGTGTGTGTGTGTGTGTGTGTGTGTGTGTGTACAGAGATTGAACCTAGGGCCTTCCCACTGAGCTATACCCCCAGCCTTTTTTACATTTTTATTTTGAGACAGTCTTGCTAAACAAACAAGGCTGGGCTTAAACTTGTGACCCTCCTGCCTCAGCCTCCCAGAGTGCTGAGATTGTAGGTGTGTGCCATCACATCCGGCCTCATATTTGCACTTTTGCGAAGAGCTTTTATGTGTAATAGTCCATTGCTATTTTGTAGATGAGTCCTCCAAATATACGGACATGCCTATGCACGAGACACTGGGGAGATGGTGGCTACAGGAAGGAAGAGGGGCTGTCAGGCCCCCTCACAGCCCAGAAGAACATGTTAATGGAGTCAGAGCGGGGAAGAACAGGGGAGCTTGAGGCACAGGTGAGTCTGGGAATACGGAGGTATTTTTGGAAAACAAAAGCACTGCCGCAGTAGTGTCTCAGTCCCTGTGCTATTGCTGGGACGAACACTGACACCGCTAACTGCAGAAGGAGGAGCAGTTCATTCTGGCTCACAGTTTCAGCCCAGGATTGGCCGGCGCAAGGCAGAAACGGCTCGGTGCCAGAGCCCACGAGGGAAGCTGCTCACTCCACAGCCGGGAGGCCCAGAGGGCAGGGAGGAGCCGAGGACAAGTGTGGACCTTCCCAGGTGAGGCCCCGGTGACTGGCTCCCCGGAGCAGGCTGCACCGGTGACATGGGTCTTTCCAGGGACATCTGAGGTCTAAGCCGTAAGCAGCAGTACCTTTTTGGATCGCCTGTGCGCATCACTTTGTTCTCGCTTGCACCTGCAACTATGCTGCTTTTCTTTGGGTGGAGGAGGCAGAAGCCACTCTGCCAGCCTGGTGCCCCCGTGACGGTGGGCGCTGGGCAGAGGCTGCCCGCCCTTCCCAAGGTGAGGGTGATAAAAGTATTTTATAATACTTTTATAAAGCAACAGCTGCCTCTGGAACCATTTTGAGACAAACTACAACAATAAGATTAAATTCTAGATACATCCAAGTACAATTTAACGAAGTTTATGTAGAAAATCATTTTCTGGAGGTAAATCTTAATCTCTAATTCCATCAGGGTAGAGCTAAATCCTCCAAGCAATGTCACCAAAATGCCAATTTTTTCTGTCATTTCTCTAACAGTAACTGCAGGTGCAGTGAGGCCTCTGTTCAAGGGAGTTGCGCTCTCTGCACCCCAGCTGAGGTTTTGTTAAGAGAAGCCTGCATACAACCTCGATGAAGATGCGCAGGTCCCTTCCTGCTCCCAGGGAGATGGGCTCTGGAGGGAGCAACTCTGCCTCCGTCCGCCATGCGGGACAAACCTATATGCACAAGAGCAGGCCTCTATGACCAGTGCTTCCCGACCTACAAGGCCTCAAGTGGCCCACACTCTCAGAAGCAATAATCCTGAAGTGCAAGGAGTGCCGCTGGGCTAGGCAGGGGACCCTGTTCTGTTCTCAGCAACACCTCGCCATCCTGGTCCCACGGACTGCTCTGAGGACCCTGAGGAGCAGCACAGTTCAAAGCAGGCTCTGCAGCGGAAACATCTGGGAAGGAGTTCCAGCTGTTCTCTACCTGTCCTTGGGCAAGACATACTTGCTGAGCCTCAGTGTCCTCCTTTGGAACAGGAAGAAAAATAGCACATCTGGCCCGAAGATTTGCTTAAGGGTTAAGTGAATTAACGCACGCCTCCTGCTTGTCACAGCGACCTCAGTAAGAGTTATTCCTCGCTGTGTTTATCAGCGATGCCAAAATTGGGAGTGACACCGACATGTCACTGGTGATGCAAGTTGCCAGAAGATAATGAAAAGATTATGCTGGACGACAACAAAATAGTATCTTCAAGAGGAAATACTTCAATTTAGACCTTTCTATTCTGATAAGCTATCATTCAGAGTGAAGGTCAAATAAAGATTTCCTTGGAAGGAAAAAAGGGACTAATTTTGCCATTTACTTCAGTCAGAAAGAAACTATCCAGCAAGAAGTGGGGGCCGGAGACACAGCGAGCCACGGTGGCGGTATTCACGGGGACACGACCCCGGAGGGGTATGGGAAGGCCCTGGCGCCTGCTGAAGGTGGGGAGCGCTGGTGACCACTGCAGAAGTCAACCACGTGTGCACTTCATAACACAGGCAAGGACCCTGGAAGGTGGAGCAGTGGGCTGTAGAGTCCTTTCCCTCACCTGGCAAAATTACATCAGCAAAATTTGTCTGATCTTTTGAGGGATGTAAACTACAGTTAATTTCCATCGATCTCAGCTCCTAACTCTGAAGCCTGTGGCAGGGCTCCCAGGAGCTGCCTCCCTGAAGCTCGTGGGAGCTTGAACGGGCAGTGAGAACCCTTTCTCCCAGACCTGGAGACTTGCACTCTGCGGGCTTCCACTTCTGACTACGGATTTGACTACGGAAGTGCAAGGAGGCGCTGGCTCTTTCACCGCCCCTCCCTGGTGCAAGACACCCGCTCTGGCTGCAGTGACTGACAGTTGATTTCAAGGGATGGCGCCCTCCCATCCTGAACCCCACCCCCACTTTGGGAGACAAACACTAAAGACTCAGCCACTCAGAAGGAGCCTCGTAGATGTGGGGAATCTGGAAGTCGCTCTACATGCTTAGGAAACACCTGGCAAGATCTTGCATGTACACCGTGGGCTAGTTCTCAGCAAATAGCCCTCAGTAAAGAAGCAAACCCAAAACACCCCAGCTTCCCTGGGAAAGGGAGAGAATCTAGTTTCTAGAGTTAGCACAGTACTAAGCACAAATGTTCAGTCTCCAACAGGAAACAAACCCAAGGCACTAGAAAGAAACAGGGAAGGACGGCCTATTTAGAGGGAAAATATCAGTGAACAGCAAATGACCCTGAGAAAGATCTAAGGACAGGTATACTGGACAAGAACATGAAAACAATGTCTTAAAGCTGCTTTAACAGCAAAAAGATGGCATGGAAAAAATCGAGAAGAGGACATGTGCATAAAACAGAAATATTAATAGGACATAACGCCAAAAATACACAAAAAATTATGGAGATATAAAGTACAATAACTGAAATTAACATTGTATTAGACGTAAAGGTAGATTGGACTTGGCAGAAGACATAAATAATGACCTTAAAGACAGGACAACTGAAATTATTTAGTTGAAGGAACAGAAAGAAAAACATTTCGCAAAAGTGAAGCGAGACCAGGTGACCCGTGGGACATCGAGCCAACACTGCACACTGCGGAGCCCCAGCAGGAGAGAGGGGCAGAGAGGACGTCTGAAGAGACAATGGTGAAAATTCCCAAACGTCATCACAGATGCCCCTTGAGTTATGATGGTGCCGCATCCTGAGAAACCCATCATGTATTAAAAACACCATGTCAAAAGTGTGTTTCAACATTGGAATTTAGCCCCGCCCACCTTAAATGTGCCCAGAACACACACCGTAAGCTACAGTTGGTCAACATCATCTAATACAATGCGTATTTTATACTAAAAGGTTGCACTGCCACATAATTTACTGAATATTGTACTGGAAGTGTGAAATTGGAACCAAGGCTTTGCCTGGAGAACCTTACAGTACCACAAAGGCAGAAAGCGCTACACAAGACAAAAGCAAACAGATAAGCAAAAGCTCATGTGGATACGGGCGTAGCATAGGAGAGAGCCAGCCAAAGAGACAAAGCTGGGACAATCTGAGCCTCAAAAGACAGGTGTACAGCTGGGTTATAACCCAAAGTGTAACTAACAAATGGAGCGCAGGCAAACTCTTTACGCAGGAGAACTCCAGACAGCGCGTGTAGATACTCTGCAGTGACTTCCTCGCAGGAGTCCAGCGTGAGGGGCAGGGCCAGGGCGATTTCCCCGCGGAGAAGCTCAGTGCTGCCCCTGGGAGCCTACAAAGGCAGCATCGGTGCTCACCATGCTGTGCGAGTGCGCAGGTCTCTTCGGGAAAGGCGGAGAAAGGGCGCCTGGCTTTTGCCATCTTTCTCCTAAAAGCACACAGCCAAGTCTTAGGAGAAAGAAAAATCTTTACATACTGCAAACATGCACTAATGAAAAGTATTAGACAAATTTCAATAATAATGTGTTATGCTTTAGATCTAAACTACCCTCCCCGCCACACCAAATCTCTGGTTTGGGAAGTGCCTGGATGGCGGACGAATGTGCTGGGCCTGCTGGTGGGGTCACTGGGGTGTGACCGGGAGGGTACAGCCTTGTCCCCAGCTCCTCCCCCCACTCTGCTTCCCGGCCACCAGGTGACGAGCAGCTGTCCTGTGCCCCGGCCTCTCCACCAGGCTGTTTCTGCCACGGAGCCGGCCAGGCATGGACTAGAACCACGCACCAAAGTAAACCTCTCCCCCTTTAAGTTGTAGGCACTGTGTATTGTGTCCTGGAGACAAGGACAATAACAAAGACAGTGGGAATTCTACACAGAACTCCTAGGCACTCTTCACAACTCCTAAAACTCCTCATACCCGTCAGAGTCATCAAAACTAAGGCAAGTCTGAAAAACTGCCACAGCCACGAGGAACAGAAAGAAACACCTAAATACAATGTGTTGTCCCGAGTGGAATCCCAGGACCAAAGGAGAACATTAAGTTCAATCTAAGGAAATCTACAGAAACTATGGGCTTTAGTTAAAAGTCATGTATCGGTATTGGTTCAATCCATGATTGTAGCACATATATCATTATCAATGCAAGGTATTAATGCAGGTTATAAAGGAACTCTATCCTGCACAGAATTCTTAATTTCTCTGTAAGTCAAGGCTGTTATAAAACATAACGTCTGTTTTGTAAAGTAAGTAATTAAACTTTGAAACAATGCTCTGTGAACTCCGCAAGCTATGCAGCCCACCTATTATTGGGCTCCACGGGCTGTGACCCACTGTGTTATGCCATCATTGATATGTGGAAGGGGCCTCAATATTGCACAACTAAAATCATCAAAATGTGCTGGATTCATCAAGGCCTAACTAATTTCCAGGCAGACCAAGGGGAAGTGACAGCCAAGCTGCCGGCTGGGAACCCAGAGGCAGCAAGCTAACCACCTCTTCATCCCTGCTGCCTCTCCTCAGCACACGGGTGAATGCCTCCAGCTTCGGACAGGCACCAGTGCTCACCTCCCTGCCCTGCTAGCTCAGCCCTGAAACTCAGATCTGCTGGTGTGGCTCTCTGAATGTGCTTCTGCTCTGCTGCTCGGCTGTTCAGAATCAGAAGCGTTCACTGAGCTTTCCACTGCCTTGCTCTTTGCTAGGAGCCTGTTGTTTACCAAGAGCAGAAACTCCTTTACCTAGAGGCTAAGCATGCTATCCAAATGACAGAACTCTTCTAGAGAAATATTAAAAATAATAATAACTTTCAAAAATATTCCAGTACAGTAATGAAGGGATGCTTTGCATGTGGCATGACACACGGTAATGGCAAGACCTCTGTACTGTAAATGATTGGCCTACTCTGGGGATGAAGAGGATTATAATGAATCACCAGAAGATATTTCATGTTGTGAAAACCTTGCAAATTTTATGCACGGTCTTTAAAGGTCACCTAAATGTAAATATTTAACCAATGCCTACAATCCCTCTAAGAATTATTTCTTCTAAGATTCATTTTAGGAAGTGGATGTGGCACTGAATGTGGGGAGCAGTTGAAGTTGGAGACTGAGCTGTGTGGGGCTAAAGCAAGGCCGGTCCCAGAACATGGAGCACCTAGGGCGAGCTCCATGAACAAGCTGTTCCAGCTCCGGGAACACAAGGTGCGCAAGGAGAGCCAGGCAAACAAATTGTTAGGCAGAGGGGTTTCAACTGACATCAACCTCCATGTATAAGTAAGCGTGCTGCAGTTGTTGGGCAGTTCTTTTCTCCTGTGAGGAGAGGGCTCCCCCTGACCTCAGCTTTCTGCATTCTGACCCGTGTCTTCATTTCTTCACCCTTCAGCATCCTCCCCCTGAGAAATACAAGAGCTGCCCTGGACGTGGCAGCTGCACACCTATAATCCCCGCCTGGGCAACTCAGTGACTTAGTGAGAACTTGTTTCAAAATAATAATTTTTGATAGATAGGTAGGTCATCTTAGGTTTTACACCACACAGTATCTTGAATCCAAAGGTATCTAAAATTTTTGAAATGGATAAAGAAATGCAACAATTTGGGAATTTTCAATATTCTATTTTATGGCAATGTTCTTATTTCTGCACATCAACTTTATTAGACTCAGGAAAGTATGATACAATATATAAGAGGGATATATGAATCGGTATAAGCTTCTTGCTATAGAAAAATCGAATAGTGAATGGTAAGAGGATTTAACAATTAGCAGGTCACTAATGACATATAAAATAGCAGATTCAGTGCAGTAAATATTTATTGATATATGAATTAATGAATGAATAATAAGCAAGAAAGTAAGTCGGCACCAAAACCAACAAGGAAGATGGAACGTGTCTGATTTTAGAAGACAAAGCAGATAAAGGAAAGCAGGCAAAGGTGAAGAAGCTGTAAATGCACAAAACACTGAATACTCGGAAATACCAGGATGACCATCCTTGTGTTCCTGTTAAATGACCACCCAAGAGCATGAAAAGAAACTGCCCTCATCCCCTGCTGGTCAGCAAATACTGAGTAGGAACCCAGAGTCCGCCTTCAACCTGGCCGTCAAGAGATCTGACACCTGCCCGCTCCTGCCCCCAGCTGTGGTGTCACGCGGACTACACGGGAGCCGGACCTTCACCCCGACTCAGCAGGAACAAGGGTCTTGTCCCACGCATGCTTGAGAGATGCCAGGGAAGCTTAGTGGGGAGCTAGGGCTACAAACACTGTCCTCTGCGACAGGGCCCCACCGCCGCCTGCGATGACACAGGAAACACTGCTGGAAGCAGTGAAGAGACGCCTCAGCTTTCTCAACACAGGGGTAGCAGAGAGGCTGAGGAGAGCCTAAGCCCCTGCCCATCTTGGCAGCCTCAGGGAACCCTCTGAGGGAAATCAGCAGACCCTGGGAGAGGAACTGAACTTCCGTCTACACCCGGAAGAAGCCAGGCAACAGCCTGCCATCCTTTCCCACCGGTATAATGTCAGAGGAAGTTTACTAAAAAGGAAGATTTAAATATGATCCACAGTCCCAGAACAAAGCAACTAATGCCCAGGATACAGCCCAAAGTCATTCCAAGAAACCAGAGAATCTGGCCTTTAATGGAAAAGACAATCGAGAGACACCAGTGTCAAGATGATGCATGTTGTTGGATTACCTGGCAGGTTTTAAGGCAGCCATCGGAAATACGCTTCCGGGAGCAATTACAAACACCTAAGTTAAGTGAAAGGCAGAAAGTCAAATAAAAAAGAAGAATCAAATGGAAAGTTTAGAACTAAAAAATACAATAGCTAAAATAATAAAACTCAAGAGACTCAAGAGAAGAAGACAGAATCAATGAACCTGTAACAAAAGGTCAGACATTTGCGTCATCACAACCCTAAAAAGAGATGAGCAAGAAGGGGGGCTATAGAAGTTTTTAAAGAGATAATCGTTGAAATTTCTCCAAACATGAAAGGACATACACCTATCGATTCAGGAAAATGACCATACCCACAGAACAATCAAAACAAAGAAATTCAAGTTAAAGAAATCCGGGCCAGATGCAATGCAATCAAAGTGAAAAAAATGTAAATTCCGAAGGCAACGAACGAGGGAGGAAACAACACCTTAACTATAGAAAAAAACAAGCTACAGAGGATTTTTCATCAGATACCAAGGAAGCCAGAAGTCTTGAAGGAAGAAAACTGCCAATACAGGATTTTTTTTTAATCTAGCAAAAATAACCTTCAGGAATGAAGAAGGAACCAAAAACTGCCAGATGAAGAAAAACTAAGAAGACTGGTTGTCATCAAATGGACTAAAAAAATTTAAAGGAAATTCTTCAAACAGATGGGGAAGATTCAAAGAAAATTTGGACCATTGGGAAGAACAACAACAGAAGGAGTAAAAATGAATAGAACAAACGATTTTTTCTTATCAAGTCTTCCTTACAAATTTTATCTGATGGTTGAAGCAAAAAAGTACTGTCCCATGTGGTTCTGAACAAACGTGCAGGGAATATCCGAGTTATGATAAGTGAGGGAAAGTAAGGAGACTTAAGGAGAGGTAAAGGTCTTACATTTCACTCAAATAGTAAAATACTGACACCAGTAAAATGTGTGTGTGTGTAAAATGTAAAATCCAGAGCAGCCACAACAAATTCTATAGAGATATTCTCAGCAACACCACAGGTAACATGGAATTCTAAAATAAACTGTCGGAACAAATTTGAAAAGCATGAAACAATTATGTGCCATCGCTAAGAAAACCACTACGTATCTAAAGATGATTAGGTTGAAAGCAAAGAGACAGGAAACAACATAACGCGCAGATGTTAACCAAAACAAAGCGAGCGGATGCCTCGTCCCCAGTTCAAGTGTGCTCCGAAGCAAAGAGAACGACTAGGAGGAAGGGGGGCTTTACATAATGGAAAAAGATCAAATCTACCAGAAGATGCCTTAAATGTGTACAAACAAACAACACAGTTGCTTAATATGTGAAGCAAAAACCACAGAACTGCAAGAATCCCTAAGGAAATCTATGACTACAGCTGGGAGACTCCAATTCTTTCAACAATTAACAGGATTATACCGCTACTCACCATAGTACTAACAAAACAACACTACAACTGACAGCAGGAATCAGACATTTACCGCACACTCCCCCAAACCTTGCAGATACGCTTTCTTCACCAGTACATGAAAAGCATTTACCAAGATGGACCCCATCTAAGTCCAGAACACAAACCTTAACAAATTTAAAAATACTGAAATCAGTTTGTTCTTTGACCAAAACAGAGTCAAACTAGAAATCAGTATCAGAAAGCTAACAGAAAATCTCCAAACACCAGGCCAACAAAAGGACAAATTACTAAATAATTCTTGGGCTGAAAAAGAAAATCTAAGAAGAAAACAATTTACAGGAAAAAATGAAAATAAAATGCATCAAACTTGTGGGACACAGCTAGCGCGGAGCTGAGGGGAAGGCAGCGTCACTCGGGAACTTGAGCTCTCATTTTAAGAAACTACAAAAAAAAGCAAAGCAGCCTAAGATACACAGAAAGAAGGGCGTCACAGAAGAAAGCAGATGTAACACTGACATATTAAAAGAATGAAATCAATGAAAGAAAAAGCTGATTCTTTGAAGACTACAACTTTGAGGTAAGACTGTTAAAGACAAAATGAGAGAAGAAGCACATCACAACTGATTCAGAAAAGAGACACTGTGCAAACATCAAAAGGAAAGTCAGATAATCCCGTGAACAATTTACAGACACAGATTTGACAATCTGCATGAAATGCACCAATTCCTTGAATACTCAAATTACAACAACTTACCTCGAAAGAAAGAGAATTTGAATAACCCTGTGACTAGTCAAAAAGTTGAATTACTAACTTAAAAGCTCTGTCAGCCGAGAGCCTCACTAGAGAATTCTGCTGTACATTTAAAAAACAAACACCAGGTATGCAAAACCTTTATAGAAAACAAAGGAGAAGAATTAACTTCCCGAGTTTATTTGTGACCCCAAGACAACACCAATCAGTACAAAGAGAAATCTAGAGGTTGGTATCTTTTGGCAAAATGGAAGTTAAAGTCTGTTAGCAAAACGTTAGCAAACATAATTCAGCAATATGTACAAAAGCATTATATACTATAGGTGGGGTTCACTCTGGATGGAAGCCTGGTTCGATCCTTTAAAATGAATGTATTCTATCATATTAATGGTAAAAAGAAAAAAACAAGTGTTCACATGGAAACTGTCTGCTAGAGCTTTATAAAATGGGGCTTGAAGTTACACATATTCCCTCCCTACTGCACCCCACCCTCATCCTGGGGGTAGAACCCAGAGCCTTCACACTAAGCTACATCCATGGCCCTTTTTACTTTTTAAATTTTGAACACAGTCTCACTAAGTTATTAAGCTGCCAAGGTTTGACTTGACCTTGTGATTCTCCTGCCTCAGCCCCCCAGAGTCCTGGAATCACAGGTGTACAGCACCAGGACCAGCTGTACGTATATATCTCTTATAATTCATAAGAATCACTCAAGGCCCTCCAGCCATTCCTTGGAAATGTCATCATCAAAAAGCATCAGGTCTGTCTCTCAGACTGCATGCAAGGACTGAATGTACCTTTGATGATTCCCAGCTCACAAACACAGCTGGCCTAGTCCCATTTATAGTAGCTGGTCTTTTGGATCATTTCCTCCTGTGACTCTAGGCTGAAGTTCCCCTTCCCTTTAAAACTCCCAAAACCACAACGGGCTCAGCCCTTTCCTTACCACTAGGCACTAAAAAAATGAAGTAAAATAACTTCCACATTCTAACTTGCTGCACAAGATGTTTTACTGTCCTGTGACACACTGCGAAGTCTAACCAAGGTGGCTCCTAAGATGGAACTAAAATCTCAAACCCATGGAATCCTAGATGCAGGACCAGGAACTATCGAGACTAAGGGTCAAGAGTGAAGGAATTGAGCATGAAATTTCAAAATCGAACTAAAACAGTAAAGAGCCTCAAAAGGACAAAGCACACCATCAGGACCCAAGACATTTTCCATCCCACCAACTCCCCAAGCCTTTACAGTCCTGCTCACTGGCGATCGGACACAGATCTAAGCCTGCTTCTTGCCTGCTCGTCATTCCACCTTCAATAAAGCACTTGCTTCTTGTAAAAACCAGTGCTAAGTACGGGCTTCTATGTGCATCAGGCAGCAAGCACTGATCAGTGTCAGTATCAGTCAAGAAAAAGCATTTGACTTATTGTAACAATGCAAAACTCTAGAAATAAAGGAAAGCTTCCACAACACAGTAAAGACCACATAAATAAATAAATACACACATATGTACCTATAGCTGATATCAAATGAAACAGCAAGAAAATAAATGCTTTCCTCCGATGACCAGGAAAAGCGTTAGGCGTGGCCACCACATTCAGGCAACCTATGAAGTACTGAAAGTGCTAGTTGGTATAAATAAATGATAAAGGGAAATAAAATGCTATCAAATGGAAAGAGGAAATAAAATTGCCCCTATTTGCAGATGACATAATAGTCTCTGCAGAATATCCTAGGAAAATTACCAAAAACAAAAACAAGACAAAACAAACCGAAACCACGCCCCCCAAAACTCCCAGGATAAGTGAGGTCATCAAGTTTGCAGAATACAAGATGAAAATATAAAAACCAATTCTATTTATTATACTAGCAGGGGACAAAGGAAAATAGAGTACCATTTATAATTGCTCCAAAACAACTTAGATATAAATTTAACAAAACATGTTAGGGCTTGTACACTGAAAACTACAAAACGCTGATTAAAGAGGCCAAAGATCTAAATAAATGGGGAGAAAGAGCATGTTCTTAATATGCAAATTAAGACACAAAGAGATATTACTAAAAATGTATTAGCACAGCCAACTATAAAATTAATGACAATACCAAATGCTTGAGAGGAGGCAGAGAAGCTGAATTTTTCACACATTACTGGTGAGAATGTAAAGTGGCACAGTCAAAACAAACCACTGACACAGACAATAAGTGAGCGGGATCCTATGGCAATTATGCTGAGTGAGAAAATGTCAGTCTCAAAAGGCTACACACTTTATAATCCTGTTTATACTGTTCCACAGATGAAGCACCGGGAGAACAGATTAGTGGTGGTCAAAAGCTAGAGAGACCAGAGGGTGGAGGTGGACTGGTCTACAGAGGAACAATATTGAGAATGATCTTGATGATCATAGAACAGTTTTGTTTCATTTCATTTTTGGTGCTAGGGATGGAACCCAGAACCTCATGTTAATTCATGTTAAAGCATGCAGTCTGCCACTGAGCTACAGTCCGAGTCCCAGTTTTTTATCTTGATCATGGCGATGGCTATATGAACACAACACGATAAAAGGACGGACACACACACACACACACACACACACACACACACATGCGTGAACAGAAAATGCGCACCCCAGCCAGTACGCTTCACAGTTTCTTAGATGCCAGGTAACAGTTCCTGTTCTAGTTCCAGTTGCTTCTGTCTCCTAGAAACGTCTGGTCACTGTGATGCATAGCTAGTCGCTATGATGAGTATCTTTTTTTTTTTTGGCGGTACTGGGGATCGAACTCAGGACCCTGAGCTTGCTAGGCAGGAGCTTATTCCACTGAGCTATATCCCCAGCTATGATGCGTATCTTAAGAACCACTCCCCAATTAACAAGCCATTCTGCCTCTGTACTGCCTGCTTGCTTATCCCATATAAGCCCTGGACCACCAGAGATCGGGGCCTGGTATTTTAGAACGATCCTGATCAGTGCCCATCGGCGTAAATAAATCTGCCTCCAAATCCAGGGTGTTGTTTTGGTATTTCCGCTTGCTGTTACACATGCACACGTGCGTGCACGCTCACACACACACACACGCACACACACACCCTTAAAATCAGAGAAATGTCTAAAGCCAAGGAGTTGTGCCACTGTCACTTTTTGGTTGTGATATCACACTTTAGTTAGGAAACACATTTATTACCACCTGGCACAGCAAGGTGAAGGGGATCTGCTATCTCTTCGGTACTGTTTTTGCAATTTCCTATGAATGTCTACAATTATTTTAAAATAAAAGGACTTAGTTTTTAGTTTTCTTTTGTAGCTGTCTTGGTATAACACACAGGACAGCAGTTCTTCTGTGAGGGTGTGACTTGCATTGCCTTTCAGAAGCCCTGAGATTCCAGCAGGAGCTCAGCAACATCCTAGGAAGAGAGTGAACAGTTGCTGGATGATTCCACCCTCCCTGGGTTAAAGTGACCATCCCCAGATTTCCAATCCAAAGACAGAGCCAACGGACCAAGCATGAGAAGCCATGCCTTCCTAAAACATTGTACCTATTTCCATTTTTTTCACTAAACACTAGTATCAGGAACAGAGAGCAAGACATGATTAGAAGGCTGCATACACGGGTTAACAGCAGTGGAAAGGCGAAGACCTACCAGAAAATACGTACCTGGAGACAGGCGTGGTGGCACACAGGAGGCTCGCAAGTTTGAGCCCAGCCCGGGTAACCTTGCAACTTAGTGAGCCCTCTCTCAAATGAAAAATAAATAAATTGATGATAATAATCATAATAATAATGGCTGCAGATGCAACTCAGTGTGCAGGCGCCGAGTTTCATCCTTCAGTACTGCCTTCTCCAAAAAATCACAATTGGAAATGATCAAATGAGATTTTTCTTAGAGCTTGGATGGGCTTCTGTATCGTTCCCTCACAGCGCTGACTCCCAAACTGTGAGACCAGAATACCCAGAGCGGCGCTGCAGGGTGTTTCCCATTTCGGTGGGAAAACAGCGACGCTGAACATGTGTCAGGCACATGCAAGCTACTAGCCCGAAACAGGCCGGTTTCAGTCTGAGGTTGTCCTATATTTATTTCACTGGAGTCAGAACTGGAACTGTCGGGTATTGCTTCTGACCTACAGTTCTCCCGAAAGAAATTACTGAGGCATGGGTGCGCCGTGAATGACAAAGTCTGGGGACACGGATAGCAGGGGGAGGCTGGTGTTTCACGGATCTACTTCAAAGCGCTCTGAAGCACACATCCGGACTGTCTCTCACCGCGTGCACTGAGCACCTCTCCCTGCCTGGATTCCAGACTCTGCTGTGGACTCCTTACGGGAGCCAGACGTCCAGGTAGCACAGTCAACTTACTCGCTGTTCACTCACACAACCAAGAGGGAACAAACGAAAAGCAAACACGCCCATAACCTTGGTGGGAGACGCCATGCAAAGAGCAAGGGACCCTCCCAGTCATGCTGGGACCCTCCTGTGTGAAAGGGCCCTCGTTTAACACGTCGCCAAGTCCACCAGCTTCTTTCCACGTTGTGTACTGGATTCCACCATTTCACCCCTGGGGCATCGCTGCGCCACTGCCCCACTCTTCAACTGGCTTCTCTGTCTCCCACCTTTGCTGATCTGCACACTGCAATGCTGCCAGACAGCTGCTTCCCTACTTAAAACCCTTCCTTGCCCCCTGTGCCCTACAGAAACAACATCTGGATGCCATCTGACGCTATCTGTGATTCTGCTCCAGCCTAATGTCCCCTTTCTTTGTCACCCCTCTTGGCCTCTAGCCGCCCAAACTATGGTGAGGGTTCTGCCAGTGCACCTCTGTGCTTCTCCAAGGAAGTCTGCGCATGTGTTTCCCTCCTAACGTTCCTCCTCCCTGGGCCTCAGTCGGATCCAGGTGACCAGCAGCTTCTCCGTGAAGCCTCTCCTGGCAGCTCTCACTCCACTTCTAGACACTTTGTTCACCTGTGTGTCTTCTGTTAGACCATCTTTGAAGGCAGGGGCCATACTGTACTCCTCTTTTCATTCTTGGCGACCACAGCAGCACCAGACACGCATGTGTCACCAGGCATGACTGTCTCAGGCTCTCCTCTGTTCTTATTTATGACTTACTTTGGTACACTCGTTGTAGCTACTTTAACATTTCAAACCCCAGGTCTCTTAATGCTCCCAGAACATGTTCTCCCTGAATGGTTAAGTTTGTGACAGGCCACGGGTCAGATATATAAAATCCACCCATAATCAAAGTACAAGGCCTTTTTACCTTGTTCTTATTTGAGGCTAGAGTTTGTGAAGTTTTAATCAAGTGATTCCTGTATTATTGAATATCACTGACTGCAGAAGCTGTGCGAAAAGCCTCTCAGGTTATTGCGGGGGGTCGGTAAGTCTTTCATTGTTCAAGGTAGGCCTGACTTTATCTACCTAAAAAGCAGTTGGCTAAGTAGACAGCATAGCTCGTTCTTGACCTTATTACTTGTTGGTATTAACTTACTGTTTGTGTGCTACAGTTCAGACAACATACAAGTCAGTGGTCTGTAATATAGTCATGAAGTTGTACAAGCAACACCATCCAGAACACTTCCACTCCCACCGGAAGTCACATTCCAGTCTGCTCTTCCTCAGCCTCTGGCAACCACCAATCTACTTCCTGTTCCTATGGATTTGCCTATTCGAACATTTCCTATAAATGCAACCATACAATATATGCCTTTTCATGAATGGTATTTTTCACCTAAAATTACATTTTCAAGGTTTACCCATGTCCATTTCTTCAAAGGACTTCTTTAAAGGGGAATCTGAACAGACAACTAGGCAGAGTAGCATAACGACCGCTCAGTGCCACCCATCCGTGTCCCCATGATCTTCTCCGCACCGTATCTTAGTCTGAATCAAAATCCACACACCATGTTATTTCTCTGTCAATACTTCAGCAAAGATACAACCATTACAGCAGCTCTGTGAGCACTGGTACTGCGCTAAGGGTCTTTTCTTCTTAGTTTAGTGGCCTACCTCCAGCAAGAACTGCATTTTTCCTTTGCTAGGTATTGCTTACTTTAGAAAGACACCAGATGAGGGTATTTGTTCTTACAAATAAAAGCACTAAGGAGAAAAGCAGAAATAATATCACGAACTACAATCCCAAACCAAATTCTCCAGATGCCAAAACTCAAAGCAACCTGAAACTTGATAAATACCTCAATATTTTTTCTGACAACCAGAACCTCACATAGGGGTTGTTTGCTACTTTAGCTTTTCTTGTCATCCCAGGAAGGGACTGGAGGTTATGACAAGGGCACTCTGCTTTTGTTTTTAGCATGCACCTCTCTAAAACTTACAAACCAGGAGGCACTTTAAGATGCCTACATGAGGGCTAAAACCAAGCAATTTCCCCCACAACACTTTATGGAACCTTAGAAACAGAATTACGAGCTTTTTCTTTTTAGGATTTTGTTAATGTTTGTTTTAGGAAAATCAGAGCAGAAAAGCTGAGATTCATCATAATAAAGTGAGGAGAAAGTAAATTAAAAACAGACGAAAGGATAATGAGAATACATAGGTGCATGTTGGGAGTTACGCGTACCTTTTTGTGTGCTATCAGGAGGCAGTTGGAATGTTCATGTTCACATGCAATTTCATAGTCAGGGATCAGGTCCACCAGTTCACAGACGAAGCGGACGACTTCCTCATGCCAGGGTACGTTGGCCATGGTAAGGCTGCTTGCTGAACTTTCTCCACAGTAGGTAACACCCTGTGGGAGCATCACAGTAGTCAGGGATGTTGGGAGACCCACTTGAATATCATGAAGAATTCAGAGCCAGAAAGTCGTCAAGGTCACCTAATCCAATTCAATCCAATCCATATTTTGAAAGGAAAGGGGTGGTAGACACTGCAGAGGGTGCCATACAACGTGTTTGGGGCCCAGGCCAAAAGCACCTGTGTTTTGTGCTGTTGTTACCTTCTGTGACCCAGGCGCTGTGATACACCGGCCTCAGCAGTGTATCTTTCATGCAGGCATTGCTGCACTCTAACAGATTGATTCTAAAGGGCATACAGTCCCCCGGTACAGTGAGGGCGAACCTTTTACAGCTCTCAACGATACGAACAGCCTGGTGCAGCACAAGTGCCACAAGTTTGCCACCACTGCCCTAGGGAATAAACACACCCATAAAAAGAGTGAATAAGTACATTCTCCAAAGAACTGAGAGCGAGGCTGTCACACTTTAGACACCCATAAAAGTTCACTGACCAACTAACTCAGGGAAAATGAGGCAAGCCGCCACTCCCCCGAAGAAGTGAGACTGAGACTGTCGCATTTTTATACTTTCCTATAATGAGATGAACAGGGATTCCTTTGAGATTATCCTCTAGGGAGACTGCTTTGTGATGCCCTTTGAGTTGTGAACACACATAAAAAAAGACTCATGCCAAAAGGGAAATAGGCTGGCGGATATTCCCGCATACCTTATAGACACCCACACATACACACATACACGTACCCTGCCAACCCAGGAATTCCTGAGAAATGCAACTGCTGTAAGATAAGCTGGTTTCTAACTCTTCTGAACTCTGCCCAACAACCTAGGCATATCTCAAGTTTCATAACTAAGCTCTCTGCTTGAGAAATTACATAATGACAGATGAATAATTTTCTAATAATACAGAGGTATCTTAGTTCTGTGGCCTTTTCAAATACCCCCAAATCAAATTTTGACAAGTGGATTAAATGTCTTCTAGGTAATTAAAACTGAAATAGAAAGGGATATGCAGCACTCATACAGTTTCTCTGTTCTCTCTCTCTCTGTCTCTCTCTCACTCACACACACACACACACACACACACACACACACACACACACAGACTGGAAGAAGCAGAATGACATTAAATTTCTTTTTTTTTTTAGTACCAGGGATCGAACTCTGAACGGTGCACTTGCCAGGCAGGCGCTTGTTCCACTGAGCTATACCCTGGCCCTGAATGACGTTAAAATTAAAAAAAAAAAAAAAAAAAAGAGCTCTGCAGAGTGACCCTGACCCACAGATGGTAGAGTCGAGACTTGGCCGAAGACTCCGGTGAGCTCTGAGAAACACTACTCCAGATGGCCGTCCAAACAGACGACTGGCACACTAAACCGAGATGGACCTTGCTGAATATAAACTGCCCACAGTAGCTTAATTACAACAAACAAGAAAATCTTCCCTACTTGCCCACTGATTTACAGAAATCATTTAACCAACTATGAATTTCAGGTCAATTTTTTAAAAAGCAAATAATAATACAGTTCAAAATACCATTAAGAAAGCACGCTGTGGGGCCAGGGATCCAGCTCAGTGGCACAGAGCCTGCCTGGAAAGCAAAGGCCCTGAGCTCGACTCCTGTACCCCCTCCCCCCAGACAGAAAGTACTGCTGAAAAACTGCTACACTCTCCCGGATGCATAAACAAACAGGAAAATGATTTATTGATAGATCATAAAATGTACTTAGCTTCAATTTAAATACTGCTTATGTTATATGAATTATACAAACCATCATGCACACAGCTATTTCAAAGGAATTTCTTTTTAATATTTAAAAAGTTCACTGAGGCATGGAAATTTCAGATAAAATTATATAGCCAGGACAATGAGTCTTGAAAACACTGTAATACTTATTATTCGGCAATAATAAATCATGAAACATGCGGGGAGATTCGGCGAGGAGACCGTAAGAAAATGAGCCCCACCGCTCCGGGTGCCGCCTTCGCAGAACACTGACACCTCGGTGCTTTCTCAGGTATAAGCCCTTCCACACACTCTTCCTTTTACTCGCACAAACCCTCTGAAGTAAGCAGCACTGGGTCAGCTGCCTCTTCATCGTGACAAGAGAGCTCTGGGCAGAAAATGGCCTCTGGGAATGGGGGTGCCGGCTGCCTGTGAGAGACCCTCACTCCGTGTTGCTCCTGACCCTCCAAGGCCTGGCGGCCTGCCTGCTTTGGCCACTTCTGTTCAGCCCACGCTTGGGGCCACTGACGGCTCTGCCCCGACAGCCCTCTTGAGCACAGCTGAGCCTGAATTATCCGAAACGCCTGTATCGTGGCTGTCTGCCACCTTCCCTCCACCACCGCATTGATCAGCCAACAGCCGTGAACAAAGACACCCAAGGCGAACCCACGGGTGGAACATGGAGTACAAGGACCGTCACTCACTCCAGAACCCAGCGGCTGTGGAATGATGAGACCAGAAGCAGCTGTGGACATAGGACCACAGCACATCGGCCAGGCCCTGGCAACCAGGCGACTTTCTGATGCATCTCAGTGCTCTAGGAGAGAAAAAAAAGCCCCGTTTTTACGGCTGCTTGGGAAGTTTGCCGTGGGTTTACTCCCTGCAGGAAGAGCAGCATTTCTAGTTTGACTATGTGATATTCTAGTTAGCTTGACTGACTGGATATCAGCAAACTGTGAATACTGTTTTTACGTCCCCTGTAGTTTGAACTTTTTGGCAACAAACCCAATACATGTCTCTCCTTTAACCCCAAAATGCCTCAACAACCCCCCTCGCACACCAGCCGCAGCCCCCGGCACGCCACGCCAAGCCTTTTCCGCCTCCCCCTCTAGCCTTCTTCCAGCCAGCGGTTTGTGAGACCCTGCCTGGCCCCCACGTCCACCAGCGCTCCCGGAGCTGGGCTACCCTCGTCACCGGGAACACTGCCCACCTGGCCTCAGTCTCATCACAGCCCCGTGAACCCGGCCGCGACCGTGCTCTGCGCTCCCAGACAGCAGGGCCCCGCCCCGCTGCGCTCAGTGAGCCTGACATCAAGCCCTATTCTTCTGCACGACAGCAACCTCCGGGGCTCTTCTAGCATGCGCTCTCCACATTACTCAGGGTTTCCTCCTCTGTCCTGACTATGCACCAAACGCTCAGTAGGACCTAAGCACTGCTGCGCCAGGCACAGCAGCAAGGCTCCCCAGCCCTGTGAGGACAGGCTGAGCCATGCGAGGACAATTGCTGCGCAAGGTGCGCGCTGCAAAGCCTGAGCACTGCAGTCATAATGCTGCAGAACGCAGGTGGAATCATTTGACAACAAATAATTACTGAGCACTTACTGTTGTCCGTGCGCAATGTGAGGTGGAGAACACACTGACAGCATTTCACTTACAAAGGGATTAGTGCTAGTAAAGTTTTCAGTAAAGCAGATGTTTGTAACAGAAAACACGTCTTCACAAACAAGCAAGCAAATGACAGTTAAGAGTCTCAGGCTAGCAAAGAAAGGCCCACTTAAGCCTAATGACGCTAAAATACATGTTAATTTACAGGGAATATAACAAAAATAGTTTATAAGACTGGCAAGGAAAGAAAAGAGGAAATCAATATAATAAAGAAATTGCTTCTTTTGATTTAGTTTCAATGAATGTGCCTAATGGAAAGTGATCGCAACATTTACTGGGCACAGGACTAGGTTGCTCCAGTTCGCAAAACAAACCTCTTAAGTAGACGCTATTATTCTAATGTTTGTACTGCAGTATTGAGAAAATTTAGGCTCGAGGAAATGAAGTACTCTGGCCCAGGCCATCCCTACATTTTAGGAACGCCTCAAAACCCATCACTTCCCCATCTGAGATTGCAGGCTGTGCAGACCAAGAGGGACCCCCAAGACCCCTATACGCACAGCGCATCACAAGAAAGATGAAAAGAGAATGTGGGAAGAAGATGAAAACAGGTTCACAAGATTTCCTATCATGCTCCTAACCCTAGCCCTAAGCTAGATTAAAGCTAGAAGACAAAGATGACAAAAAGTTGAACAGACATATGTGAGAAACTGAAAGTATAATTTAGTAATGTGTAAGCAGCTCCGTACAGTATTCTGAACACACACGTGGTTCTTAGTTAAGTAATAAAAAGCAACACAACTGAAATACATAAAGGGCTGTAACAGCATGCCGTTTGCTTCTCCGGGGAGCCTTAGCTACACATCACTAGTATTAGTAACTGCACGTCGCGGGCGCACTTACACAAGCTTGAGGCGGTGTGACATTTGAACTTCAGACCCCTCTGATCTGAAGCGACACGGGTATGAGCTTCCTGCAGGCCCGAGTCCCTGCCGCACCTGCACAGGGCCCAGGACAATCTCCTTCTCACTCCCCAGAGGGTTTGCCTGGCTGACCTGACAGATCAGCTGGGTTTTCAAAGTACACTTTCCCTCACGTATTCACCTCTGTGTGTTTATTTCCGGAGAGATTTTCAGGTTATCTCAGCCTGCCATATTGCTAGTTCTCATCAAAAAAAATTTTTAAAGGGCTTATTATTTTTTAAATGCTCCTATTTTTGAAAAATTTAAACTTAATAAGATAGAAAAAGATGAGCTTTAAGACATCAAGCAGTTTCAGAACAACATGACTTTTCCTTCTACTGATTTCAATTCTTAACTCTAATACCCCCTCCCTGACAGTTCTGGAGACCAAATCCGGGAATGTGCTCTGCCGCTGAACTGCACGCCAGCCTCACGTCAGTCTTCGCAATCACGAAACTAATGCATGCTCCTTATAACTACTGATAAATACAGAATCATGAAAACTGCAAGTATTAAGTCTTCCCTTCCCTTTCTCCCGAACAGAACACTGCTAGCAAACAGAACACTATCAGCCACTGGATACATATCCTTGCACGCTTTCCTGTGTAAGTATTTATGAACACACGCAGTGGGAAACATCATAAATATTACTCCATAACGTGTGTTTAGTAGTACACTGCATCTCTTTGGCTAATTCACTTCAAAAGGAAGACGCTTTATTAACTTGCTAGACAGAGCAGAAGTGCATGAATGGAGCGTGGGTTCTAACCCTCTACAGGCCAGGTACGTGACACCGCAGGACACCTCCGACCGCGGTCGGCCACAGAGGTCAGGACGCCTCTGCCCGAGGTCGGCCACAGAAGGCAGGCTGGCCGGGACCGCACCTCCCCTACTGGGCACAGAGTGCTATCTATTACTCTACTCTTCACTGTTAAGAACACTTTAAATTGTGTTCTGATTACACATTTCTCTAACAATTTTCAATTATTAAATCTCTCAAAATAGCTCATTTTATTTTTGTAGATTTTGCCTATTAAATAAGATATTTATCTCTTAAATAGCATTTCTTAGCAATTACTTTTATCTCCAGTCATTTAACAAGAGCTGGCACATGAAGAAGGGTCACAAATACTGTTGAGTGTGGAAATCAGACAGTAAAGTAGGAAACTTGTTGGGGAAAAGCCATGTTTTTATAACATTTTGGATATGGGCAAAGGCCATTTCCTAGTAATGTTAACAGCTTTCCAACCTAAAAAACAAAAAAAGCCCACCAGAGAATTCTGTTTACAAAGCAGCCATCCCCCTTCAAAATATACCTTTCTTCTGGTTATAAAATACCTCTTTCACCATTCTGTAAGAGTGTGTGTGAGAGAGACAGAGACAGAGAGACAGAGACAGACAGAGGAAAAAGGAAGAAAAAAGGTGCCCAAGTCATCAGCCAAGTTGCTTTATAATAACAGGGGTTTTGCTGCAACATAATTTGAGGCAGCATCCTTTAATAGCTATATCATAAATTAAGAGGCCACTAATCTCTGATGTTGGCAAGCTTTGCTTAAACTGGGACATATATTTTCAGATGTATTTGTATCTTTGCATCGTTAAACCTCTTGCCAAGAGTTACCACTTGAAATTAAAAGCAATTTCAAAATAAGAGTGTCTTTGGCCCGAGCAGTCAGGGACACACACCGGGGCAGCAGAATGTCACCCATCCCCACCTCCCCACCCCTCAGAGCACAGGGACGGGAACTGCGCGGTGAGCCCCTGAAACAGCCTCTCACACAGCACAGAGAGCATGCGCACCGCCATACGGTGCAAAAGGTGGATGTGCTCTTACGAGTCTGGGTACACCTTCCACCTCCTGCTCCTGATGTGGATACTTATCCCCCCTCACCCCCCCCCAAAAAATCCCAAGCCATCTGCCTCCTAACCCTCCACAGCCCTGCTGCCCTCTCCCGC
The DNA here is from genome assembly GCA_004027595.1 of Dinomys branickii. NCBI lineage: Eukaryota > Metazoa > Chordata > Mammalia > Rodentia > Dinomyidae > Dinomys > Dinomys branickii. The sequence goes on from PVLD010011607.1 coordinate 53,568, forward strand.
TGAGGAACTCCGGTCCTGGCTGGTCCCCACACCCATGCTTGTACAACCAGCCTCGTGGAAGCTGCCCCGGATACTGAAAAAGACAACTCAAATCTAACATGGCCAACAGGGATCCCTTAAATTCTCTCCCCAAGTGCGCCCCGAGTTCTGTCTCAGTACACAGCCCCACCTTCCACACGGTCGCTTAAGCCAAGACCCCGGATGCTATGCCCGCTCCCTCTCGCCTTCCAGACGCACATCTAAGTTCTCACGGCATCCCGTCTGCGCCACTTCCAAAACTGACCCTACACGCATCCACTGCTCTCCACTGCTTTAACATCCTGCAGTACAGTCCTCGCGGGTCTCCCGGCCACGACTGCCCTCTGCCGTCCGTTCGTGACGCAGCAGCAGGGGGCGCCTTCAAAATCCCATTGCTAGGCTCCCAGGTTTCAATACTGCTATTTACAAACCTCACTGCTAAACTTAGTTTAAAATACAAAGCTCGTATCTTTGCTTCAAAGCTCTAGCAAAACCCGCCCCTGCCTGCCTTTCTGTTTCATCGAGGCCCCTGCCAACCTCGAGGGTGCAGCCTAGATCCCCTCCTCGACGCCGAGTCCCCGGTGCTCTCAGCCCAAGCCCGGGCGTGGCCTGGCTTCTCAGGATTCAGCAGCCAAGTTTTCTGCAAAAGCCACCTTCTCGGGAAAACCTTCCTGAGACAGCCAACCACAAGATCAAGCAAAACGGTACACAGACCCAGAAATGGCACTTACAGAAATGCACCGGCAAAAATAGGAACAGACAAGCGGCTGTCATGAGCCTCCTCAGAGTGCATTCAGCATCACCCAGGAAGCAGCGCACTGTGAGTCCGAGTCTAAGCACTAGCTCTGCGCTGCCTGCCCACCCCCAGGAAGGGGACAGAGGGGCGAGCCAGCGACACGATCTCAGGCACAGCACGGCGGGCTGTCAAACTGATTCCTCCCCTTCTCCTCCTCATTCCACCCTCTTCACTCTGCTCCTCCTCCTCCTCCCTCTTAGGATCCATTTTAACACAGTAAGTAACGAGGAAGTATAGATGGCTAGAAACTGGTAGACTACAAGACGTTTAAGAAAGAAACATAATGTATGACCCTCATTTGGGTCCCAATTCAAACATACAGTTTAAATACAAAAACATAGTACTAAATTTATGGAATAAAAGTTACAGAGTAAAAAAAATCTGCAAAATGTGAAACTCGTATGTCCCAGTAACTGAGTTTGTAGGTGTGAGCCCCATGGGACGAGTAAGAGTTTTTCAGAGTATGTATGTGGCACAGCGCGGACAGATAAGGGCTGGAGATGGTCTTAAGTAAGTGCAGAAGAAGTGAGCGCGGCCGCCATGGGCCAAGACCAGCCACAAAGGCTGCACAAGCAGCCCGGTCTGAGTGCTTGGGCAGCCGGCTGCAGGCCAGGGCTCCGCCCTGGGCAGGCTCTGCTCACAGCTCGCTAACTGGTAAAGCTGAGTGACCAGCGCACAGACAGGGTTCGTCAGATCGCCCATCTAGTGCTGATGTGTTGGAATTTCTTCGCAAAGTTTATTTAAAAGTCAACCAGTTACTCATTGCAACACTTGTATTTCTCAGTTTAATGTCACTATGCAGAATTATTCATTTGTGTTGTCTGTCTCTGACTAAAATACAAGCTAAGAGCAAAAGCTTAATCTTCTTTACTGATGTTATCTGCGCCGGCTTCTCACTATTGCTAAATGAATAAGAAAATAACAGGCCTAGGGGCTCCTGTGGAGATTTTTTGTTCGGTTTGATTGAGGGGTGGGGGAGTACTGGAGATTAAACCTTCAGTCTTCTCACTGAGCTACATCCCGAGCTGTATCTCCAGCCCTTTGTTTTTCACTCTGAGGCAGTCTTGATAAATTGGCCAGGCTGGGCTCAAACTTGTGACCCTCCTGCCTCAGCCTCCAAGAGTGCTGGCATTACAGGTGTGTGCCCCTGCTTCTGGTTTCCTTTACAACTGTAATAGCATTTGACTGCACCATGGCCAGTGAAGCCTCAAGACTTCAAGCCTAGCATGGCAAGGCTTACCTTAACCTCGATGAAGTCGGGCCTCCCCAGGGACACGAGCTCAGCGTAGGCCTGGAGTTCGTCCACGTTCCAGGACTTCACGAGAGTCAATCTGTACACAGTGCGCTGTCGCTACAAAAAAAGAAAAGTAACTTTATTGTAATCTCGGTGGAAGTCACCTATTAAGAAAATTCTCAAACTTCTTCAAACCATGGAAACCCAGGCCAGGTGAACTCCAGCAAGAACTTAGGTAAATTGAAGTTACAATTTGAGGGACAGATGAAAAAAGATGTCAACATGAAATAAGTCTCACACGCCTCACTGAAGGCACAGGTGTTAAAATAGTAAAATAGGTCTTTTCTGTCCCTCACCACACATAACATTATGTTAGGTAGCCAGAGGTTTGTGACATGTACACTCAGGTGGATTCAGTAACAATCAGAAAAGTATGAAATGGTTTTAGGCTGTGAGAAAATCAATTCAAATAACCTTTAGGCTTTTGGGTCATTCAAAACTTATTGACAGGATTACTGTTGCCTTTGTTTCCTGCCTTCTCGCTGTTTATTGACTTCTTGGCAATAGGCACATTAGGCACTGTCAGTGCTCCCACGTGTTTACCGCGTCACCAAAAGATGCACCCACTTTCCAAAATGCTCATGCTCTTTGACTCTACAGCCCCAGTCCAAGACCCAAAAGAAATGATTACGATACAAACACTGACTGAAAACAATCTCACAATGAAACTACTGTCCGCTTAATATCTAAAGCACGACCCTCCCCTGGTGGAGGCCGGAAACGTGACCCAACGTGACCCGCAGAAAATGGCAGAGGTGACGGGGGGTCGGGGCCACGTCCTGCGAATTCACAGGTAAGTGGCCAGGCCCAACATAATGGTGAGAAAAGGGAAGACACGAGCGAAAAGATCTGATCTCTTCACTACTGTCTACACATATGTATGTGAGTTTGGAGTCAGCACTCAGAACTGAACCCAGGGCCTTCACACTATGCTATATCCTCAGCCCCTTTTTATTTTAAGACATGGTCTCACTACGTTGGGCTCGAATTTGTGATTTTCCTGCCTCAGCCTCCCAGAATGTTGGGATTACAGACATTTGCACCACCATGCCCAGCTTGCTTATGTTTGAAATCTTCCATAGCTGATAAAAAAAGAACACTTGAGATCTTTAGTGAAGAATGTTTAGCGGGTACATCAGAAAATAGTGTTTTCCAAGCATATTTACTCACATACACTCAAAAGTTCTTTTGGAAATGTTAGACAATGCAAGAAAATAAATAAGTCTTCTGGGCTCCCTTCATAAAGCTAGAATTGTTCTAAAGCTAAATTGAAAAGAAAGAGAGAGAGAGAAAGGGGAAGGAAGGAAGGAAGGAAGGAAGGAAGGAAGGAAGGAAGGAAGGAAGGAAGGGAAAGAAAGAGAGAGAGAAGAGGTAAGGGGTAGAGGGGGAGGGAGGGGAGGGAGGAAAACGACAAACCAATCTCATTGTACATATACAAAAATCTTAGAGAAAGTTTAGCAAATAAAATTCAGTACTATTTAAAAATTTCAAGACTATAGAGATGACTCAGTAGGGGTGACAGACATGGTAACAATTCATCATGCTAATAATTTAATACAGAAAACCATCATCTTCATAGATATCTAAAAGTTTTTGACATGTGTAGTTTTAAAAGCCAACCATGATTTTAAAATAAAAAAGAACAAACCAAAAACCATTTGTAAATTCAAACATTAAGAAACACATCTTTAATGTAAAGAAAAACATTTTCTAGTCAATAGTCCATGAAACTCATAGTAGTTTTTAAAAAGTCACTCCAATTTAGTCATGAATATATGAGAATGTTCACAGTATTATTTTTTATTTTAATACTTTCTGCAAGTTGTAGTCAAAGCAAGAAGGCAGGACAAGAATTATTGGGAAGGATACAAAAATGATTAACTGCAAGTAATATAACTGACTTCTTAAAAACTTAACATCAAATAAAAAAATAGATTTGGAGAAAACAGTTATCAAACGGTTAACACGGATATAGGACCACAATGACTCCTACACCATGCACTAGGTATCATTTTGGTACCTGTGTAAAATGAGGGGATTTTACCCCAGATTAAAAGTGTTTGGCCATGTAGCACTGAGAATCAATGTGGCAGCAGTGAATCATACCAAGTAGTGGCTACCGTACGTCAGCTATAATCAATTACAAGATCCAAGGCAAAGAATACTTAACTTACACATCCATTTAAATCTTGAGATTTATCTATGAAACATCATGCATTACAGCAAATAAACTTTTATAAAAGATCTAAACAAAAACTTACCTACATGAGAGCCATGTACACAGAACATCATCCCACCGGGGTTGAACAATTACTTTGACAAAATAAAATGGCAGAGACACAAATGATGAAGTGACAGCAGGGGTGCGCATTCGGCGCTCACTGTGTGCGTGGGACTAACATCCTCACTTGCAGGTAGGAATGTGAGACTGAGTCGCTAAGGCAGTTGCCCAGGCCCCATAGCTGAGACGTAAATCCGCACGTCAGAAATCAGAGCAGGGCCTCTCTTGCTCTGCAGACCACGGCAAGCCGCAGGAGAGACACGAAGAGCCAGGGCACCGGAGGAGTGTGCGGCTCAGGTGGTTACAGTGAAGCAGCCCTCGCCAGAGGCCCAGTCCTTACAGTCGGACCCACTCCCTTATCTACAGATAGCGGGCCCTGACTTGAATGTTGCGGTTTGCATTTTTTGTCTATGTTTAAAAATTATATACATAGAATCATATATTCTGTTGTCTGGCTTCTGTCAATCGTGTCTTGCTACTCACTGGTTTGTTTGCTTTCCATGTTATTAGTATGCGACTGCACGGCAACGATTTAGGCAACATGCCGTGGTGGTAGACGTCGGGATTATCTCTAGATTTCAGCTATTACCAAAACACTGCTGCTGTCTAGAGTATACTTCTGTTAAGAGTTTAATTCTGCCTGTTCAAGGAAATTATATAAAATGCTATTATGACATATATACAGGTAATGGTACTGGGACTTAAACCCAGGGCCTCTGCACTGAGCTGCCTCGCTGGTCCCTGCTTAACCTGATGTTTGAAGCAGGCTCTCGCTAAATCACTAAGTAGCCCAGGCTGGGTCTGAATTTATCACCTCCCTTCCTTGGCCTCCCAGAGTGTCAGGATTACAGAGTTCATGTGCCACCACGCCATAACACACACTCCTTTGTGCCTGGCCTCTTATCAGTGAATCTGATGTTTGCAAGAGTCTCTCGTGCTGTTATGTTTATGGCCATTTACACCTCCACCGTGTAAGTGCCCTGCTAGCGAAGGACCCCCCACTGCATCGGGTCTCTCACACAGCACCCTGCGAGAGCCACTATTCTTGTCTCTGGATGCAAAAGCACAGTGTTTTTAGGCCAGCCCTAAGGATAGAAATCCCGGATCATAAGATATGCAAGCATTCAGTTTTAGCAGCCATCTCAGACTGATTTCTTTCATCTGCAGCATTCCACAGTTCTAGCTGTTTCTCATCTTGAACATTTAATGTTTCTACTCTATATTTTAGCCACTCTTGCATCGCTTGGCTCTGCTTGGCCTAGTCATTCAGGAAGCTGGGTGTGTCTGCATATGGTTTCTGGCCATTCGTATCCCTACACTGGCGAAATGCAAGTTCCCGTGTCTACACAGTACTGGCCTCTTGGGTATCCGCCTTTCCGACTGATTCTCAACAAATCTGTCGTATTTTTGAGCTGGAAGGGCAATGTTAGAAAGGTATAGAAATATTTTCATCTACTTTATGGCTTTCTTTTCCCAATGCCTTTAACACAATTCTTTATTTTAGTACATCCCAACTTACTGTTCATTTCTTTCATGATTAGCGTGTGTCTATTTAAAGAATATTTCTATATATCAAGAACATAAAGATAACCGTGTATTTTTTTCTAGAAATTTTGTCATTTAGTGTCCCCCATCTGTGTCTAAACTCCACCACAGCTGGATTGGGGGGGTGAGCGGCCACACTTGTTTCCACGTGGCTATGCCACTGCAACAGACACAATAAAGTGAGCGTCTATGCGTGCACGCGCGGGCCTACGTCACCCCTGCTTAGTTTTCCTATGCTGTGCTACTGACTGCAGTGTTTAGCCCAACATCACACTGCATGATGATAACCCTTTAAGTCCAATAGAGACGGTGGTTCCCACATGGGGCAGTTCTGGGCTACAGGGGGATGCGTCACAATTCTGTAACTTCTTTACATACATTGTTCATATGGCAACATCTTCAGAGCAGTTTTGCTTTTCACAAGTGGGGGTGCTACTGCCATCTAGTGGGCAGAGGCCAGGCTGCTCCTACATCTTACCACTCGCAGGACAGCTCTTCACCGCCTCTCCTAAACAGACCCACTCGGCCTCACACACCAGGGGTTTCCAAGCTGAGAGGCAGTGGGCTACGGCAAGTCTACTCCTCCTGTCCTTCTTCAAGGCTTCTCAGCCCTCTAGCTAGCCGCCATTCAAAATCGGCTTAGGAACTTCCACCAACATGCACAGTGCTGTGTGAATTTCACTGAAGTGGCGCTGAATCAATACCCCAGTGCTGCCCAGTATAAAATAAGGGGAACCAAAAATCCAAACCATGCATGAAATTTTAGACAGGCGCTTATGCCACTGAGCTACATCCCTGGCCCATGCATGAAATTTTAAATTTGCTAGTGGCCATGCTGAAAAATTAAAACACTGACAGGGAAAATTAGTTCTAATATATTTTAATGTATCAAAATATTACCACCTCCAGAAGTAATCAGTATTTTAAAATAATGAGGAAATTTGACATTCTTTCCTCCATACAAGTCTGGAACTGCAACGCTCATCCTACACACACAGCACGGCTCAAGTCAGAGTAACCTCACAGCGAGTACTTAAGCAGCCACATAAGGCCTGTGGATACCCCGACTGAACAGAACCAGTTAATGCAGAAATAATACCGTTATAATCTGCGGTCTCTCAAAGCAATGTCTTTATGTAGGTCCTCTAAAATTTCTCTCCATAACCAAAAAGTATAATAGATATTGTGAAATAGAAAGAAAATGTTCGCCTGGGCAGGAGAAATAGGGAAGGAGGAGGGGAAGGAAGGAAGGTAAAAAAAATGAGAAAAACAGGAGAAAGAGGACCCAAGCCTTTGTGTGAAGGGGGGGGCAGGGTCGGAGGGAGGGGAGGGGTGGGGCAGCACGAAGATGCTGCACGGACCGGCACAAGCTCCCTACGATAGATGTGACCACTATGTGCACCTAACATGTACTCATACACTTAACTAATTTACAAATTCTCTCCATAATAATTTTGTAGTTTTCTGTGTAGGGGGTCTCATAGGTTTACTCCTAGGTAATGTATTTTGGGTACTATATTTACTATATTATGGTAGTATCTTCTTGTTTTTCCTCTTTTAGTATTTAACTTATATTTTAGTTATTGATATACAGAAACACCAGCAGTTTCTAAAATTACCTCAGTACCTCATGACCTTGTTGACCTTGTAAAATGTACTTATTAATTATGACAGCATAATTTAAAGATGTGTGGGAGGATTATCTACATGTATATGCAGGTTGAGCACTTCTAATTAAAAACCTGAAATCCACAATCTGAAACTTCTTGAGTGTCCACATAACCCTACAAGTGGAACATCCCACACCTGACAGTGAAAACACAGGCACAGTAAAAGTGTTCCACAGAGGCGCCTCTGGGCTGTGTATGAAGACGCGCAAGAGACATAACTAACGCCGTGTTTAGACTTGGGTCCGATCCCCAGGGTTTCTCATGATGTAAATACAAATATTCCAAAATCTGAAAACACTTCTAGTGCCACATTTTCAACAAGGGTACTCAAACTGTACACTGACCGAAGGGGCATTCTCCTCTCTAATCGTAACTCAGTGCTTCTTTTTCTTGTCTTTTAACGCTAGCTAGGCAGGACTTCCAATTCTCTGTTTAATGGAAGCCATAATAATGAATATCCTAGTCTCATTCTGGATACTAAGGTTTAAATATTTATTCATGAAGTACAAGTCTTTGTAGAAATATTTATCATATTAGGGAGATTCCTTCTGGTCTTCTTGGGATACTACAGGATTTTAACTATAGGTGGTAAATTCCATCCAATTCTTTTTTGGTATCTATCCACCTTATTCGATCATCCTTCTCCTCTGTCATGAATAATGTCAATTTTTTCATATCAAACAAAACTTGCCTTTTAGAATAAATAGCTGTGTAAGGTTGATGTTCATTCAAGAATGGCTGGTCAAATCAAAGTGCAACAACTTAAACCTACAGTTTTCTTTGAGCAATTTTTAAAATTACAAAATCCATGTCTTTAATATTTATAGAACTATTTAGGTAATTGTTATGGTTGATACATTGTGTCACCTTGAGGAGTCTAGAGGCCTGGCTGAGTGACTAGGCAGGTCTCCATCCTGGGGTGAAAAGGACACGCCCCTGCGCTCTGGGTGGTTGTTCACTGTGTCAATTTGAGAAGTTTAGAAGGTTAACTAAGAGACAGAACTGGGCCAGGGTCCTTACTCTGTATTCATCCTGAGCCTGTGCACGAGGAGGGTCTGAGGACTCTGTGAGCGCTACCTGCCCCCTGGGTGGGGGGTGGCCCGCTTATAATGCAAGGGGGGAAAACAGGCCTGTCCGCCGCCCCCCACTCCCTTTGCTCTTGCTGCCTTTGCGGTCTTGTGCTGCCTTGAAGCGTTGCCCTGGGCCCGGCCACTCTGCCTTGGAGCCAGCTGATTAGAGACTGAAACCTCCACAGACCGTGAGCTAAATAAACCTTTCCTTCCTTAATTTTGGGTGTTGGGCATTTTGTCTCAGCAACAAGAAAAAAGTAAGCAAGGCAATAATTTATTCTTGCGTGAATTTTTTCAGCTTTGTTTTCAAAGACTATACATTTCATTTAAATTTCCAATCTAACTGACATAAAGATACTCAAAATATCCCCTTATCTTTTCAGTCTCCACAGGGTCTGCAGTGACGCTAACACTGCTTCCTTGTTTCTTCTCTCATCTTATTTACTGGTCTTGCCAGACAGTTATCGGTTTTCTAAGTCTCTACAAAGAGCCAGCTTTAGGTTTTCATAATCATTTCTATTTTATAGAATTTCTTCTGTTTCATTAATCTGTGCTCTTATCCTTGATTTCCTCCCAGAGCACTAGCTTGTGTTTAATTTGCTGCTCTTTTTCTAATTAATATGGTTAGTTTATTGATTGTTAGCCTATATTCTTTCCTAAAATAGACACTTTGACTTTCAAAACACTTACTTCTCCTTCACGTCTTAAGAATTATTTTCACTGGGAACAGAGTTCTAGATGGACAGCCACGGGCAGAGCTGGGTTCTCTGAAGCTCCATGGTTTGTGATGCCTTCCATCACTTCCACTGTGAAATTAACAACCCTGTTGCCCTTGGGAAACAATGTTTTTCCTTCTACCTGCTTTAAAAATTTCCTTAAAATATTCCCTTTTTATTTATTGTTTAGTTTTCTTTCATTTTTTCTGTTTAGTTTTCTTTTAGGGGGTGTAGTAGGAATCGAACTCAGGACCTCAGCTTGCCAGGCAAGTGCTGGGCCACTGGGCTACATCTCCAGCTCCTGTTTAGTTTTTTTAACTATGTTTGTAATGCCCAAAATTTTTAGAATAAGTAAAATGGTTGTAATAAGGCAAACAATGCTATGTAAAAATGTGAATATTAATTTGATAAATGTCACATATTCAAGACATCCCGTGAACATGGAGAGGGAGGTCTTAACTACAATAAGCCTTGAGAGAGTGTAAGGATGAGCATCGCGCTGAACAAACAAAAAGACCAGCAGTGCCCAACTGCTCCCCTCACCATTTCCACTGAAACACTCCCAGAAAACCCACCGGAAGACAAATTGGTGGAACCCTCCCCAACTCCACAATGGTCTCCCCTCCACAGGTTTCACCACAGCACCCTCAGAGGTGCAGAAAGATGGCTAGAGAAGACCGGCTGAAAACGAGGCTGAAACTGAACTGAAAACCATTTTAACATAGGTTTTACATGATTTTTTTCAAGTGTCCTTTTTCCATTATGAGTTAAACAATCTCTGGAAATTTTAAATTTCTTAAGTCTCAAGTTTTAAGCATGGCTTGTCATAGAAAATACTTAAACCATTTATCCCCAAGCAACTTCCATCATGTAAATTTTGGAAATTCTTCACTGTGCACTCACTTACCACTATTTTAAAATTACTGACAAAATACAGGTAGCAAGGTGCTAATTTCCTTTTGAGTTATGCTTTTCCTTTGACATATCTGGCTTACTAGTTAATAATTATTTTCAACAAAAGTCACAGCGGTTTGTTACTTTACCTTTCGATCTAGAGCATATTCAAATTCCCAGAATCCCAACGACAAAGAGCAGCACTAGGGGGTTAGGGGAAAATGCATTAAAGGTGATTAGATTACACAGCTCACATTTTGGGTTTCACTCATCTGAATGAGCTTGGAATAGGTTCGGAGGCTTCAGTCTTTAAAATTAGTTAAAGCAACTTCTAGAGCCTCAAGAAGAACAAAATAGTGCTAGACAACAGTGAGAATAAATTAAAATAACTGGGTACAGCTGTGGCTTGAAAGATGACAGCTAGAATTTCCTCTGTGAAAGAATTACCTGACATTATTATTATTATTTCAATCTTTCTTTTTGTTAAGAAATAAAAAGGAACACAACTGAATTGCATTCATTTTAATTAAACTCTTTTCAATTTGGAGACTTATTTAGTAATTGTAATTTGCTTGGATTCCAGATTGGTTAGAGCACTGCCAATAGGGACAGTGGTAGTAAAAGAGTATGAAATATAAAAATGGAGCTTGTGTTAGCTTTCAGTTATGGTAAAGGGGGAGGG
>PVLD010011608.1:0-64418 GCA_004027595.1 Dinomys branickii
AGTGGTTAATGGGGGCAGGGGTCTGGGGGGCTTGGAGGCTGGCTGGCTTTCTCTGACTTGATATTCCAGATACTTGGTGTCTGACACTTCCATTGGTCTTTCTCTAAAACACAGGAGGGCCTGAACATCTGCTTTAGTGCAAAGGGGACACGAGTTGGAATCCCATTGTGTGTAAAGGGCATATGGGGTTAAATTGTACAGTCCCTGCCTCTTATCAAACTTCTCAAGAGTTATGGTCCTTGTATGACCAGACAGGGGCTGGTTATCCCCTCACCAGGGCTTCAAACGTGCTAGGCGCATGCTTTACTACTGAGCTATACCTCTTGGCTCTGAACTGGAGGATCCCCACTTGTACACATTCAGAAGGAATTGGTGTAAAGTGTACTTAGCTATCACATCAGGAGTTTTTAAACTCAGGTAACTCTAATTTGCAGTCAAGGAGGGAAGGCATGAATCTTTCTGTGCTTCAACTCATCCATTCTCTGTATTTAGTAAAGATTAAAATGCCTGGTTTCCAGGTGACTGGAAGGATCTGAGGAAGCAACACTGAGAATCAGCCAGCATACCACAGGCACCCAGAAGTCTCTCTTCATCTACATTCATCATACTTATCTCTTGAGTTCTCATTTTCCTATCTCCTGAAGAGTTTCCTTGGCTCTGAGTGTGAGTTGGGTGGAAATGGTCTTGAGAAGGACTGGGGAACCCTTACGCATTATTTTCCTCTAGAACTGTCTTGTTGGCTCTTGTGTTTTGCAACATTATACCAAGAGTAGCATTTATTTATGTTTTTTTAAATTCCCATTTTGCACTATTTTTTGATACTACTGCCAGTGTGAGCCTATGTGTGGGAAAGAATGAGTTAGTCCTTCTGGTGCTGGGGTCCAGACTTATGCTGTATCTCTGAAATTTCAGCTATGTATTATTGGCTGATCGAGTAGATTAGAGCCCCAAGGGCACACCAAGAGTTTCATTTAGCCATCAGATTATCTTTTGTAACAGGGGAGGTAAGCTGTTCTGAAATAGGATTCCTAGGCTAGGCAGCCCACGTGAGATGACAGAGACTCATTTCTCCCAGCGGCCCTGCTAAGTACAACGAGTAATCCTGGAAATAATGCAAAAGGCGAGATAATGCTGAGAGTATCTACTTACCCAAGGGCAACCTCAGTCCTAACTCCAGACATCAGGGTGTTATTTTGCCTCTGTTTTTATGTTAGGGAAATAGAATCATTCAGTTTTTGTTCTTTTGGGTCTGGTTTCTTCTATTCGGTATTATGTTTTCAAGATTCGTCTATGTTGCCAATTGTCCTAGAAATGGATTTTGACTAAACATTGATCTTGGCCTCTTGGCAGAGTTAGGAATTGAGTAAAACTAAGTTTTTTTTAAACTAAGTTTTGTAACACTTTAACCTGTTTTTCTTAGCATAGAAGCATGAGTCTTATTAAATGAACAGCATTTTAAAAATATAGCGATAAAAGATAAAAGTTTTTTAAATTTGACATTTTAAAATAGAGATACAAGATAATAAGCTAAACTCTGAACTGGTCATCCAGAGAAAATCACACTTAATATTTTGGTGTATGTCCTTCAGTTTTTCTGTACATGTTTTAATAAAATAAGCTTATAGTCTACATATTGCTTTCTAAATTGATGTTTTTCATTGATTATAGGAATAATAGTTTTGTGTCACCCCAAATTCTCCTACATTCTCTTAAGTAATTAGTTTCTATTTGTATAACAAAATTACTGTTAAAATTTTAAAAATATTTTTCTGGTACTAGGGATTGAACCCAGAGTCTTTACACTGAGCTATATTCCCTGCCACTTTGTATTTTGAATCAGGGTTTTAAGTTCCCATGTTACCCAGGCTGGGCTCAAACTTGCAACCATCTTGCCTCAGCTCCCAGAGTTCTGGGAGTAAGGTTGCCTGGCACTATGCCTAAGGTTAACATATTTGAAACTTCCTTTTTTGCTTGAGATTTAAGAGCTGTCTCATACAGCTTTTATTGTCATAAAGATGCAATCAGTAAGTAACATTGCCAGCTCTTCTGAAGGAGAGCAGGCCTTCATCTTTGTCTTCGTGGTGTATCTGACTGCCTCAAGCCGGTAGGTGCCAGCTGGTGTCGGCTGAGTGGCAAGAAGCTGAGTGGGGGTTGTTGTCAAGATAGGACGGTCTCCGTGCATTTCTCAAATAAAGGTCAGCATTAGCTGTCTCCTGTTTGGTGTCTGCTTATTTTCAGTAAGCAGAGTGAGGAGCTATGGGTGAGTTTTTCATTGAGTTGTCTTTAAACTGAGATCATTTTCTCTTTCCCAGACAAAAAGTGGAACTGTCTCTGCTAGGCATTAGGGTCACAACATTCTAATTCTGAAAGAACATCTTTTTAATTTTATAAAATAACTCAATTCTGTTCACTATACCACCTGTGGGCATTGGTTAATTTCTTTTTTACCCAAAGGTATTAAATGATAATCAAATTCCATATTCAACCATCTAATTGAGGGCTAAAGATTCAGGTGGCCACTGTAGTCTTTACTGGTGTTTCTATTTAGAGTGTTTACAAGCCACAGGAGTTCCCTGGAGAACTTTAAAGTACTTCGAGGCAATAACCTTGTTAATGATGAGGAAAAGGAAATAAAATTTCATCATCTCAGTATACATGGACTGGCAGGAGTGAGAGTAATTTTGGCTAATATCCACATTTGCTCGCTAGCACTTTGAGAACAAATAGACATAGTATTAGCAAGATTTCAAGTTAACAATAAAATTTTGACTTTGACCATATGCACAAACAAAAAGAGAGAGAAAGGAGGAAAGAGAAAAGTAGGTGGGGGGGGAGAGGGAGACAGAAAGCAAGAATTTTCTGGCCGTTTGTTAACCATAAAACAACAGATAAATGTGAAATTCCTTGAGGTCCTTGCTTATATGTGCCCTAAAGAAAACTTTTCTGATTACATACAAGAAGTTACTGGACATCCTAGAATCTGAGAGATCTTTTAATTCCACCCCTGCTCCATTCCCCAGCTTCCCACCCCCATTGTTGAACTGATCTTTAAGACTGGATTTTTAGCAGCTTCCTCCTAATCCTTTATTGCAGTAGAGCAGTATATTTTCATCCCATGGTAACCTTCTGAATGAGATGCTGAGGAGTAAGATGTTAGAAGATATTTTGAATTATACCATAAACCATGTATAGTATAGTAGGAAAATTTTTACCTATGATCCCAGCATCTCTGAAAATTTTTAGTACTGTCCAGAAAAAAAAAATAGAGTTGTCAGATCTATTCCTTTTAGAAGTAAGGATCCCAGGAAACTGCCTGATGCTACTATCCTGTCTTTCTCCAGCCATGGGGCTCTAGGGCATATCTATCGTGAGATTACAGAGGTGGGCAGAATTTCTAAGATGATAATCTGAGTGACTTGATTTTATATGTGGTGTTTGTTCTTGTGAGAATTATAGTGATACAACGCTCTTTCTTCTTTCATGAATACTCAAGTGTGGTTTGGTGCTCATGAATCAAGTGTCCCACTAGGATTTTATGGTGGTTTTGTGAATTTCAACTCACACAGTGTCATCTCAGAATGAATGAACCCAGAGTGCACACAGGGGAAGAGACATTTGTATTCCCCTGATCTACTCATGGCAAATATGTTCCTTATGAAGGGAAGTCCTCTCCCTGTTTCATATTTCCTTAACTTTGATCTTCTGTCTTTGATTTTCATGGTTAGAAGCTTGCTGGGAAGGTTAGGAGAATGGAGCCAAAGGGATATTTGTATGTGTATACCTGTGTGCATATGTATATGTGTGTACAGTCCATGCACACACATACTCAATGATATATACATGTGTGTACTTTTGTGTCTGCACTTCTATGCATCCATTTGCACGTGCATATTGTTCATCTGTACTGCGCCCTCCTAATGACCTTGAAGGCATTAAAAACATGGTCTATGATAATAATAACTAATCCTTTTTGAAATACTGTGTTGCAGGCAACATTCTAAGCAGTTGATACTTTTAACACTTAACAAAGAAGGCACTGTTGCAATCCCCATTTCTCAAATGAGAAAACTGAGGCATGGAGAAATAAGGAAATTTTTCATGAGGTCATATGGCTAGGAAGTGGCAAAATTAGGCTTCAGACCCAGTCTCTAGCTGTCTCTGCTCTTAACTTGCACTTTCCACTGAACAGGATATCCTCATGGGAAGCTGGACCTCCTCATTTTGCTTCAGATCAAGATGTGATGCAGCTCATTGCTGGATGGTTGTGGACCTAATGTCCTACAAAGAAGTACGAGAAGTGAATATTGTATGTCTGAGAAACTAGAGCAGTCATGTTCATGCATTAGTGTCAGAGGGCCTCAGTGTGGCATGTTGATGTGTTTGGAAATCTCTCATCCTCTCTAGGGATTTTTTTCTGGTGTTAGTTTTTGGTATCAGGTTCATACCATAAACCTAATAAAGGAAAAAAGATCTAGTGTCCTTCTTCATTTCCTATTCTTCATTTTTTCCTGTGTATCTGCTATAATGTGCTTAAAGATTAGGGAAAGAGAAAGGAGGCATATCAGTTGTATGAAGTTCAAAGCCAGACAAAGGTCATCTATGAATATATAAGGCAGACGCTGGTTTTCTCGGGAGAGGGTACTCTTGGGAGGTGCCTGAGGGAGTCTGCTGGAGCATTGAAAATGTTTCATATTTTAACCTGAATAGTGTTAATCTTGTTATCTCTGAGCTGTGCACTTAAGATTTATACACTTTAGTACACATAAGGGATATCTCAATGAAATAAAATAAGTAAAAACAGAGGTATCTAAATTGACATGTGCCAATATTGTAGAAGCTACCCCAGGGGTACCAGGGAAGGGGAATAGACCTATATAAGTCAGATTTAAAAGAAAAAAATGAATTGGAGGCTTAGAGAATGTTATGGCTTGTGTCTAGATGCCCCCCCAAAGCCTCATGCTGTCAGAGGTAAGACTTTTCAGAGTGGCTGGATCTAGGGTGTGTGATTCTGGGATCCAGGATGTGATGCTGGGATTGATTCACGGTGCAATGCTAGGATTAAGGCTGCCCCACCCTAGGTGTGAGTGCTACCTGCCCTAAGGGTGAGTAGCCTGGATAAGTTATAAGGCACAGAAAGAGGGCTGCTGTAGTTACTTGCTATTTACTGCTTTGCTTCTTCATTACTTTCCTGCCTTCTCCTTGCCGTGAACTCTTTCTCCTCTGTGATGGCCCTCTGCCATGTGCCACTCTGCCTTGGAGCCAGTCAATTATGAACTGAAACCTCTATGAACTGTGAGCTAAATAAGCCTTTCCTCCTTTAACTTTGGGTGTTGAGTATTTTGTCTTAGCAATAAGAAAAAGTAAATAAAACAGAAATATTTCTTAATCTGTAAGAATCAGAAGTTATTTCCTGGAAGATGTAATTGCTTCTATTTGGCAGCTGTTAGTTTTATTGCTCTTAATTTCTATTTTATTTTCATGATTTGTAATTTGGCTTCTAATACCTATGAGCATTTGTGTGTTTGATTTGCCTTCATTTGATCCTGGCTTTGCCTTTTAAAGCCATTGCTACTGCTACTTCTCCCAAGTTTGCAACAATTTGCAAATGTTTGAACAGAGAAACAAAGACTAGAACTGGGAGACATGGTCTGGTTTGTTGCAAATGGTTTTTCCTGCCAAGCTGCAGGGAATGGTATTTGGGCCAGCTTTGCTCTTCTAATTGGAACCATAGCTCCTCGGATTGAGACTGCAAACTTCAGGGTTTGCCACCTTGCAAAGGCCATTTCATACTGGGACACTGTACACTGGTATTCTTACTTTTGTTGGTCTATCAGGAAGGAAAACAGAATTCCATGATCAGTTTAGATAACATTGAAAGGAGAGTAGCAAACCTCTAATTCTTTATAGGTTTTATACTTCCCTGTTGTGCTTACTGCCTTCCCAGCTGTAATAATATCATTTAACATTTATTGACAGTTTCCTATGTGTCTTCTGCCATTCTCAGCATTTTGCATGTATTAGTTCATTTAATCCTCACAAGCTCTGCTATTGTCCTTTATAGATAAAGAAATTGCCTGGCACAGAGAGATTCAATCAGTTGGCCAAGGTCACAAAGTTGCTAAGTGGCAAAGCCAGCATTTCAACCCAATCTGGTTCCAGAGTCTGAGCTCTTATCTACCATCTAAATAAGACTGATTTCCAAGTTAGCTGATCCCCTCACATTCCACAGATTGAATTCCTATATCCCACAACAATCACCTTGCTGATTGTGTACAATTAAAATATTTTATATATGAGGGGATGAAATCAAAGCCTTTAATGAATGTCTGTTATATGCCGGTTATAGTACCAACATCTTTTGCATAATAGTTGAATTAAATCTGTGCAACAAACCTATGAATTTAGTATCATCAGCCCCATTTGACAGACAGGGAAACTGAAGCATGGTTTAGCAACTTCCCTAGGTCTCTTACAGATCTCTATAAGTGGTGGTGCCAGAATTTGGATCTAGGCAATCTGATTCAGTTCTAAATGGAATTTTGCCCTCAGCGACCCATCTCATAATAGTATGCATCTCATTCTTTGTTGTGTTTGAGATAGTTCTGGCTGCTTTACATTCTCATACTAGTTCAATCCTTATGAAAATGTAATGTGACCCATGATAGGTCACAGTAAATGTTCAATGAAATTAATAACTTTGAACATTTGGTATATGGAAAGATTTAATTCTAATGTTCTCCTATGAGGTTTGGTATCTGCCTCATTATTTTCCTCTTAACAGCTAACACTAGATCATTACGCTTGCATCATTAAATTTCTATTTTATGTCCTCATGGCTTCCTGTAGAAATCTTATTCCTTGATTGATTCAACAAATATTTGTTAAGAATATATTTCGAAGCATTTACTGTGACAAATCCTGGGAACCCAAGAGATCAGCAATGTTCTTTCAGAGTCCTCATCCTCAAGAAACTTAAGGAAGGTCTAACTTGAGGTAGAGCTATGTAAGTAGGTGATTACAATGGACTTGTTCATGTGTTGATGGAAGTAGATGAAAGTGTCTTTGGGGAACATCGTTGAGGTACTTCACCCGAGGGGAGACTTGGTAAGTAGGGGAAGCTTTGTGGAGACAGGAACTGGAGGCGTGGCAGGAAGTCAAGGTTTTATGGAGACAGGAAGTGAAAGGCAGTCCCAATCTGAGGCCACTTCAGGATTCCTGCAGTAAAGTCAGTAGTCTCTAGTGGACAGCACCATCATTAGCTGGGCTCAGCCTCTGTCTAGTTTTTCCCTTTTATGACCCTGAATCAAAGTTTGAGCTTTCCTTGTGTTTTTTTCAGCTTTGATTTTCACCTGTAATTGCCTCCTTCTTGTAATGTATAGCAGTTCACAAGAGAAGGACTATTTGATCATGATTATTTATTACTTATTATTATAATTAAGCCACATCATTGGGTATTTAATAGCCAATCCTTAGGCTATTTTTAAATCCGGTGCTAAGTCTTAGTGTCATCAACAGTAGCATCTGAAGAGATAGGAAAATATGGTACAAAAACTAGCTGCCAAAGTCACCCTCCTACACATCTTTCCTGGGCAACTGTAGGCTGGACAGTTTATCCATGGGTGCGTCATGGTAGGCCTGATCACTGGCCTAGAAAGTTATTTCAGTATCTAGAGAAATAATATAGTGGATACCAAATGAGCAAGTTGGAAAGATCCACACACCTGTGTCTTTAGTTTTCCCAGGGTAGGACCCTAGATGCCCTCGTTTGTTTTGCTGTGTTTCATCATGCGCTAGTGTCATACCCTAGAGCATCATCTTTTCTTCATTGTCATGATCTTAGAATATTATTTCAGTATTTAGGGATAGTCTGTCCCCTCTCATTGGAATGGATGGCTCCTTTGCAGCAATCCATCTGTGTAGCTTTTCCTTGGGACAAGGGTCAATCCTCACCTGGAATCCACCCACTTCCACCAGGGTGAATAGAATTCATGAGATCCTGGAGAAAATGATGTCCATACTTTTACTAACCTTTTATATTTCCTTCAAGTACACATAAAAACGCAAATCACAATAGTGTTAGCTGTACTTATGGCTTAGACTCTAGCAGAAATCATAAGCATTTCTGTATAATGTTACAGTTCCTGTGAGAACTACTGATATAGTCATTAATACTTCAAAATCATGGTGGTTTAAGACTCACCACAAGCACATGATTTTGTTATTTAATGTGGTGGTACACAAGCACATGTATGTGTTACCCTATGACAGATTTTGTTTGGTAATTAGATAACTGCATTTTGATACAATTGATTTGCTTCATAATCATATGTATCTTATTTCATGCATTTTCAAGAACTCTTTTGAGCATAGGCTCATAGCCTTTATCACCCTTGTAAAGGGGTCACTGCATAGTAAATGTTAGGAACACTCACTCAAGGAAGTAATACTTTGATACACTATTTATCATGGAGGCTGCTGCACACCAATTCGCTGGAGCTTCTACTGGTATGCATTATTCTAAAAGAGGGGAAGCATGAAGCCAAAATCTTAGAATGGTCCTGGGAAAGTAATTCAGGTGATTTGTAGTTGAAGGACAAAGGTATGCAAGGACTAGGACAATAATTTAAAGAAGGTAGTGGAAGGAGGCCTTTAATGAAAGCCACCCTGAGGCACGTACCCCTTGGTGTGTTTATGAACATGCCCCAAAAGTGCATGTCTCCTTGTCTGGCATTTGTTGGCCCCATATACTTTGTATTATGCAATGATGTGAGACCTTAGGTTGATATCTTTCTTTTCTGGCTTAAAAGGAAGTAGAGTGGGAAAATTTAATGTTGGAGACATTGTCTGAGTCTTAAGAGTCCTCTTGATTTATAGACCAATGGATATCATTGGGGCTCACTTAGGCTGAGTTAATCAGTCTTTCCTTATTACAGACCCAGTAAGGGAAACTGCTGCGTGATTGGGATGAAGACATATACTCAGGGCACAAGGGGCTGCAGAGGAAATGGATGCGAGCAAGTTGTGAATTCCTCGTGGAGACCACTTTGTCAGCATCCCCAGCCACTGCCAATCCCAGATAGGCACGCATATATGCTGTCCCTGAGGCTCTTCCAGTCTCTGCATCAGGAACACTGCCTCCTTCCCTATCCTGGTCACAAGTGAATCATTTACATGTTCTATTGGTGGCGAGTTTATAAACTCAGTTCAGCAGCTGAGTATTGACTAGAGGCCTTCTGGATGAAAAGACTAGTAAGGAGACTGAGGTTATAACTTCTACTGTTCAAGTGTCCACTGTGTGACCTTGAGCAAGCCACATTGCCTCTGTCCACTTGGCAGATCCCTCATTTGTTAAATGAGTTCAATAGTAAGT
This sequence comes from Dinomys branickii, assembly GCA_004027595.1. Classification (NCBI taxonomy): domain Eukaryota; kingdom Metazoa; phylum Chordata; class Mammalia; order Rodentia; family Dinomyidae; genus Dinomys; species Dinomys branickii. The sequence goes on from PVLD010011608.1 coordinate 9,371, forward strand.
TGCCATGAGCATCAAAGAGTATGATAACATTTGGAGAAGAACAAAACCTTATGAGAGCACAGGAGATTCTCATAAGGTACCTGTGGGCTCCATGATAAGAGTTTCATGGGTATTTCCTCTTGTTTTTCTGTTGGGTGTTCATTGAAGAGAAATATCTGAAGGGCTGAGGTTTGTTTCTGTGCCTTGATTACCCTAAAGATTATCTGCCAAGTTGTAATGAAAGAGTTTAATTTTACATTCAATTAGAATAGTGTTCCTATTGGCTTCTACCCTTTACCAGGTTGAGCTACAACCTTGGGGATGAGGGATATTGAGTAGATTTCCTTCTATTGATTTATTTTTCCTTCTCCCTTTCCTGCTCCTTCTACTCCTCCTTGCAATCAGCTTCATCATCACCACCATCATCGCTGCATATTTCTTAGCTTATCCCTGTATGGGAGAACTGTGTGAATGGGCTTACAGCCATGGCTTACATTTCATTTAGCTCTCATAACCATATTCAAATACACTTAGGTGACCGAGCTTCAGAGAAACCCAAGGAAACATCTGGTCAGATAATGGAACTGGCAATCTTGTAGGTCTGCTCAAACCCAAGCCTATGCCCACAATGAATGTGCCATATATGCGGCCTTCAGCACTTGATAAATGTGTGATAAACACATGTGCAAATAGATAAGAGTATAAATATAGGGGGTAAAAAAGTAAGACTACGTTTTATGGTGGTAGCTTTTCTTTCATTGTATCTTCATGTTTTGGCTTGTGTTTAGACATCCCCCGAAACCTTTATGTGGTCATTGGTGTGGCTTCTTCAGAGGTGGCTGGAGCTAAAGTGTGTGACTGATTTAGGGTGCAAAGCTAGGAATAAGGGTGCTAGAATTAAGAGTGAGTGCTATCTGCCCTAAGGGCAGGTAGCCTGGATACAATATAAGGGATAGAAAGAGACTTGCTGCTAGTTACTTGTAGTTTTCCCACTCACTTGCTTTTGCTGTTGTTTGCCTGCCATGGACTGTTTCTCCTCTTTGATGCTACTCTGCTATGCTGCCCTGCCCTGGAGCCAGCCAACTATGAACTGAAATGTCTACAAACTGTGAGATAAATAAGCCTTTCCTCCTTTAACTTTGGGTGTTGGGTATTTTTCTCAGCAACGAAAAGAATTAACTAAGACTTCACTTCCTGTTCCAAATCATATTAAGTCCTGTGTATTTATAAATCTCAACTCAGAATTTAGCTACTTTTGCTTGATCTGGCATTCAAAACCTTCCCCAAATGTTGCCATGTTTATACTAAAGGGCCCTTGAACTATAAATTATAAGGTAGCATTTAGTTTGTAATCAAGGCAGGAAAAACCAAGTTCTTCACAAAATTTCCTGGAGATTTGTATAGGCCAATAGCCACCTCCTGAGAGAAGAGAATTTAGAATTTGCAGAGGGAATGTGAGGTGCATTTTTTATCTGTCATCTCTGCAGGCCAGATACCAACACAGGTGCTGGGTCTTTGAGTTGGGCCAGCTAAAGTAATGTTGGTTTGTGTAAGATTTGGGCACCTGGTGCCTGGGTAGTTTTATGCTAAATAATAAAATAAAGACCTTTTGTTAAGCCAAAATAGTTTTAGCTACTGATTTATAAAGATGCACCCATTGTGAACCTTCTGAGCCAGTTAGGATAAACAGAGATGACAAACAGTTGTCTGCAGACCTCGGATCTCAGGACAGAGGAGAGAAGAAAAAAACAAGCTGCTATCTTTTACACCAGTCCTCCTCTGTTCCATGTTGGAGATCAATAAACTGAAAACAAGAAGAAAAAGCTCTAGAAAAGAGAACCAGTTGCAGCTGGCAGAAGAAACCTGCCATTGAAACTGGTAATGCCATTTTAATTAGGCTAAAGCCTCAATGAGAGCTGCATTAAGACCTTTTCCTTGGTGCCCTGGATCCCTGGGAGAGAGAATGTGCTCCCTTTGTGTGCTTTGCCAAAGCCCACCAGCTGCTACCTTGCAGGAGAGTTACATCTGAGTCACTGGTTTCCAAAAGGGTGACAAGTAGGCTGTATGTGGCTGAATGAGAGGGGCCTGTCTCTCCTTGATCTTGCCAGCTTGGGCCTGGACTCCAGCCATCACAGCAATGGCCTTGATTTGTAAACGAGTTGGATGTTTCAAGAAGCTGTTATGAGAGTGGATTAGGGGAGGAATGGAAAAACAAATAGGGTGGAGGAAGAAAGCTTTAAGATGCAGCTGGGTTCTGTGAGGCTCAGGAAGCCTGTTTCCCTGCTCAGCTTCACACTTGGTAAACTGATGTATCTCATCCTGGTGGTGAGGTTTTGATGATGTGGACTCTGGCAATAAAAATAAGAGTGAACACTCACAACCTCTCTCTTAGAACCAGGTACTGTTCTGAGTGTACTCACAGGGTTTCTACTATCACCTCCGTTTTAGGGGTGGGGAGACAGAGGCACAGTGAAGTGAAGTAACTTACTCTAAAACCTCTAGCTAGCTAGTTAACCAGAATTAAGAGCCAATGACAGCGAGATCCCGGACAAGCACCCTGTAGACTTTGGGTTAAGTGTGGAGAACATATGTAGAGAAACTTCAGACTCAACTTTATGAGTTGCTGAAACCATATCCATCATGTTCATTGTGTTATCAAGTACAAAATATATCCCAAGCCTGGTAGGAACAGTCTTTGCACTTGTTTATCGAGTTTTGATGAGGCAGAGACATGTAGGACCAAAATGTGAAACATTACAGACAATTTAATGAATGAATTATGCATCTGCATTTATTCATTCATTCAATAAATATTCCACTGAGCAGCTACTATGTGCTAAACATTGTGCTAGGTTATAGAAGTAGAAAAATGAGTAGCATGTGGTTTTTGCTCATGAAGAAGTCATTATGGAGATACATGCATGCAGACGTATGTGTGTGTATATATATATGCACACAGGCACCACTTCAGCCAGCCTCTCCTCTGTTTTCTTCATTTGCTATCTGGATTTCCCCTATGGCTAAGAATGACCATGTTTCACATGGTGTTGTAGTTTTGTCTTGTGTATGTGTTTGTGTGTGTGTGCACACATGCCTTATGTGTACTAATTGATTATAAGCTATCCGAGGCCAGCTCCACCCCTAGAACAGTGCTATTCTGAGTTTGGTCCATGGACTGGAAACATCGACATCACTGGAGAGCTTCTTAGAGATGCTGACACTGGATTTCAGCCCAAAACTGCTGAATGAGTGGCTCCAGAGGTAAGTCCTAGGAGTTGTGTTTTAGTATTTCTCTAGCTGACCCATGTGTATGAGCAAGTCTTGGAAGGCTATGGAACCAAGGCCTTGTCATATGCGAGTGCGCAGTAAATAATCTTTGAATGATTGCATACATAAATTATTGACACAGAGTAGGGGAAGTGGGTTGGTCTTACTAGGTCTGGGCATGACTCCAGGTATCCATTTTGCCAAGTCTGAGGATACTGTGAGGAGGTAGAGTCATATTTCTTTCCCTCCCCAAAAATTTGGACAGATACATTTAAAGGGCTGGGAAGATAGACTCCATTAGCACCAATGTGGGAAATGGTGACCAACTGAGCATGTGACCTGCTGGGAACTGAATGAATGGGCCAGTTTATAACGAAGGCCAGGAGATAAAACTGGGTGGAGTGACGAGTTCACAAAAGATCTGAGAACTCCTTGCAGATGGTTTTGGGCAATGTGCTCAAGCCATAAGTTTATAAGAATTGTATGCTTGAGACTCTGTTCTGTTCCAGGGACTTATTACAAATTAAACTCTCCCTATTCCTGTGTATGTGGCAGAGCCTCACTATAAATCTATTTCAAACTGTGTTTTCCTTTCTCATGTGATTTTCCTTGTCTCTTTCTTTAACCCTCCCTTCCCTCTCCAGCTCCTTTCTTCTTTTTCCCAAGATGGTGGTGTTGTCCACTTTGATCCTGGTTAACACTACCCTGTGGCATGACATTTGTCAAGGGCAGGGATGCGTGGGCTTCTGTGAGTAATCAGCAGCTGTTTTTGGAGGCATGGTTTTAAGGAATCTCCCTCCCTCAGTAGTGTTATCATTCCCTCTTCCCAACATACCCTTCCTCCAAAAAAATTGCATAAGAGCAGTTGGCTCAATAAAATAAAATACAGATTGGCATCATGAGCTACATAAACAAGAGGCATTTAATAGACTGTGTAGAGTTTTGGCAGTGAGAGGAACAGTAGCAGCCAAAGAGACACATATGGCTGGCTTAGCAGCATCCTGGACTCATGGAAAGAGGATCCCAGCTTTCAGTCCCTGGAGGGAGGAGGTGGGGTGAACAAGGGGTTAGAAAGACAAAAATGGCTTTTGCTCATAACAACTCATGTATGGAGATATATGCATATATATATATATATATATATATATATATATATATATATAATTCCATCCAGGCAACACTAGCTTTCCCAAGATATATATATATATATATATATATATATATATATATATATATAACTTTTTTTCTGGGTCAGACTGTTTTCTAAGCCTTTTACATTTTTCAAACTTTATTAAGGTATAATTTACATATTATAAACCTTGCCTATTTTAAGTATACCATTCAGTGAGTTTTTAGTAAGTTTACAGAGTTATGCTACCATGATCACAATCTGATTGTAAAATATTTCGCTCACCTCTTATGCCTATTTACGGTCAATCCCCAATCTACTCCCAGCCCCTGGCAATCATTAATCTAGTTTCTGCCCTTAGTCATTTGCCTTTAATATGAATGGAATCATATATGTGGTTCTTTGTGACTGGCTTCTTTCACTGAGCATAATGATTCTGAGATCTGTCCATTTTTACTGCCAAATAGTGTTCTACTATATAGATGCTGTGACTTACATTTGTTTTCTCAATTCATCTTCAGAAAAACTCCAGAAGTAGTTGCATCTGTTGTCACTAAGTACAGGTGAACAAACTGAGGCACAACTAGGTTTTGTTTTGTGGTGCTAGTGATCAAACCCAGGACCTTTGCACTGAGCTATATCCCCAGCCCTTTCTTTCCTTATAATTTGAGACAGGGTCTTGCTAAATCACTCAGTTGCCCAGAGTGGCCTTGAACTTACGATTCTCCCCCCTCAGCCTCCCAGAATGCTGGTATTATAGGCGTGTTCCACCACACCTGGCTGCACAGTTAGCAATTTGAGGGGTAATGATTCAAATCTAGGGAGTTTGACCTCAGAGTCTGCGCTCTTGAACCCTCTTGTTATGCTGTCTCTACATGAGTACAATTATCTATTCAGCCCAACTTGGAAAGTTTCTTTCATACAATGACCACTGAATTTCTAAAGCTACATAGCTTCATTTTGTGCAGTTTGATTGTCTTGAATACTTAGGTTGTACATAAAACTTTGCTAACTGCTAAGAGGGACTAGGGCAAGGAATGTAATGTTTTGTTCGCTAGACAAGATTCAGATGTGTGTGTTAATGTGGATAGGGTCATAGTGATCCAAAGCCTCAGTGTACACTTCAGGTATCAGAAGTCAACAAGAGGATCACATCAATGAGAAAAGCTGAGGAAAACTTTCAGAGGTGGTGACTTTGAGCTAATTCCAGCTCCTTGGCCCAATTAATCCCAAATTCCATGAGTGGAAGCTTGTAATTATTTAGAGCCTGCCCTCTGTCTTAATGTCCCTTCTATCCACAGGGATTTCTTCTTGGTATGTTCCAACTTTTAGGTCCCATCTGTGTGCCTATAATTATACCAAAAAGCTTTTTCTCTTAAGCTGTTTTTAATAGAACTATTATAAGAGGGGTCTTGCTGTCTTTAGAAAACTTGTTAGCTGGGTCACATGACTTGTTCAGAGGGAGGGGAGAGAGACACAGACACAGACACAGGCACAGCGAAAACCAGAGTAAGTTTATTTTAAAATGTCTCTCATAACATCCGTTCTTGGTTGTGTATGCCTGGCAGACAGGGATTGAGGAGTAAGAATCGTACATGGAACTACAGACGCTAGAAGGTTTATTTCAGTTAGCTTGTGCAGTGTAACAAACCATCTCAAACCTTAATGGACTAAAACAGTATCCATTTATTTGGTTCAAAATTCTGTGGGTTATCTTGGCAGTTCTCCTTTTCTAGGATGGTTCATCTAACTTCTGTTGGGCTCATCTATCTGTGGCCAGTAGGCAGTTTGGCTTTTGACTGGCAGTCGGGGTATGACTATTGGCTTGGGTGCATTAGTCTCTACCATGTGTTCAATGTCCAGCCGGCGGGCTTGGGTTCACTCGCAAGTTGGAAATAAATTAGACATAGTTCCCAAGAGCAGCAACAGAGGACAAGCCCCAGTTCCTAAGCATTTTTCCATGCCCCTGCTTGTGTCATGTTTGCTGATTGGCCCAAACAACTCACATGGCCAGCTCAGATTCAAGAAGTAGAGGAATAGATTTCACCTCTTGATGGGAGATCCACAATGTCACCTTGCAAGAATGTGAATACAGGGTGACAGTGAATTTGTGGCCATTTAATCAATATTCACAAAGTCAGGGCATAGAAAATTAATATCAGCTAACTGTATTAGATATTCAGAGTGTACACAACACAACAGCACTGAGGTCCAGGTGTTATTATTCTTATTTTTCAGAGGAACGACTTGAGTCTCTGCGAAGTAACTTATCCAAAGTCACACAACTAGTAAAAAGGGTCCCTGGGATTCTCATCCAGGTAGTTTGGCTCTTGAGCCGCTGTGCCATTCTGTTTATTATGAACTCAGCAAAATTTAGTTGATGTGTCATAAAACTATAGGGATGATGACTAATATGTACTAACATTAGTTAGAGACTTAAGATGTACTCAATCTTGTTCCAAACACACACACACACACACACACACACGCACACACGCACGCACACTTGCACACACACACACACATGCACACGCACATATAATATAGTTCATTCTCACAAAAGTCTGATCCACTGGAGACTACTTTTGCCTCCATTTTATAAGATGAAGTAACCAGAGCTCCAAGAAGTAACTCATATACCTACTGTTGCACAACTAGTATAGTAGTAAGCTAAGATTCAAATTAAGTTCTGAAGAGTCAGTGTTTATCTAATCCACAGCATCATTTTATCTAGTTAGACTTTGTTTCATGGGGGTGTGTCTGAGACCTCTCCAGAATGTTGATGATGTACACAAAGAAAGCAAAGGACATTGGAAAGAGCAATTAGGGTTGTTGTCACAAAGTTCATGAATTTGCCAGGGTAGTTTATGTTCTTGTCCGCTGTATATGTTGGAGTTGGCTGTGCACTGCCCGCCCCAAGAGGGCACTGATGCCAGGAGCTACAGTGAAAATGGTGCACTGGATTTTGCAGGGCAGCAGCCTTTCCGTGCTCCCATGCTCACTCTTCATTCATTTGTTTCTCTACCTTGTATAGATTAGTGGAACAAATAAGACAGTCTTAAAAGCCTGATAGTGGCTTATATAGTCACTACTACTTATAAAGTCATTAACAAAATGTGTGAGAACTCAAAATGCAAGGGTTTGGGATGTTGCTGTAGGGATCTGTAACCTGTAGAAAGCTCTAAAACCCCTCAAGGGGCTCACTGTCTTAATACTTGGTACAGTATTTATTTTTTAGAGAGGAAAGCTATTTAGAGGATGTTTATATGTCATTTGTTCAGAGGAAGGAATTTAATAATAGAATTTGGAGATGCCAGCATAAATAGTGAAATGATAATATTTCTTGGGTAGAATGCCTTGTACCCCCAAAGGCCAGATAAATGAGATGCTATTGAAACTGACATTCCACAACTGCAGTGAACTCCTGGGGCCTCTGACCTTTTAGATCTTTGCCTCTTGGTTTCCTACAAGGTTTGATGTAATTCCAAATGAATAAAAGTGAAAGCATTCATGGATCAAGCTGATGGCACAGTGACCAATTAAGACTTGTGACAGCGCACAGCTCAAGTAGCTTTTTGACTCTAACGGGTGTTAGTCTCCCACCAGAAGGTTTTGTACAGGACCTTCAGGGTGGTTTAGGGGAGGAATCCATGCATGACCGTGAGAAACCACAAGTAGCGAGCCGGTCTGGCCTGGGATGAGTCCCCACCTCCATGCCCTTCCTCCCATAACCGACAACAAAGGACTCCCATCTCTGAAGCACTCTTGAATTCAGGGGCTAGGAGGAATTCTCCTGAATTTCCAGGGTTGGTGCTAACCTCCAGGTGCAAGGAAGAACCTAGAAGACGACAGTTTAACATTATACTGGAAAATATCCCTCTACTGTGTTTGGTTAAAACTATCATCATCCCTTTGGCTTACCAATGATTGTCCTCCTTTACTTGATGAGAAATTTCAGAAAAATACCAGTGCAAGATGTCTGCAGGTCCCATGTATAGCAAGATTTGTCCTTAGACCAGTGTGAGCCAGGTCACGGCAGCGGTGAATCTGTGGAGGGAGAAGAGCAAGAGAATGCATGTAGATGGGGAGAGCTGGCGGCATGAAAATACCAGTCTGCCAAACCAAGGTAGGAGAGCCGCTGCCACCCTGGCAGGCAGTGTGTGGATGCTGGTGTTATATCTGCAGAATGCCTTAAATTCCTGGGAGGAAAGATGCAGAACTGAAGATGGGAATTTGCAGCCAGACTGTGGGAACATTTATATGAGCAGGAAGTCACTGATGCAGAGATCCATTTCCTTGGGACGGGGATTGCTGTTGAGGTCAGAAAGGAGACCCATGTTTCACGCTAAGGCCCTTTGAGTGATTCCAGCGATAGATTGTAGGTGTCTGGGGTGCTAGGTTTGGCCAAAACTCAGAAGCTTTGAGGCGGCTTGGGGGACAGTGTGGTGATACTGTGGGGCGAATAAATGATGCATTTGACTGCTTGGTTCATAAAAGTCTCAGCAAATGCCCCAAAGCAAAAAATATGGAAGGAATTAAAGAAGCACTTTGGAGGCTTCGATTGAAATTTCTTTTCAGTGTGTCATATGTGGCCAAGGCAACAGCAGACAACATAAAAGGAAAGGGCTCTTTGTGTCCTTGCTGGTGCAGGGCTGCGATGGGGTGAGGTTGCTCTTTGTTAATACTTGTAATGGTATTTGTGGAAGGGAAGAAAAAATGAAATTCCCTTTGGCTAATTTCTTAGATTGCTGGAGCAGTAGATGAAGGGGCAAGAGGTTGCATGCATCTGAGAAATTTACTCTTCTGGGAAAGAAGAAATCACCCCTCATACAATGAGAGCTAAGGTCTAGGAGAATGTTTTCTTTCTCTGGGAACACACCGGTTTTGATTTTGTTTCTTTCTCACTTTTGTGTGTGGCAGTTTCTGTGCCTTGTCTAATTGTTAAAGCGTCACATTCATCAACGTGTGGTTCTAGTTTATCATGTGTAATCCCCACCATGCCAAAGCTGTTTTGTACACATTTCCTAAGAGAGTTTAAACCCTACTGTGAGCTTCTCCAGCAGCACCCTCTTGGCCCTGTGGGAAGCAATGTTCTGCTGGTCTGTTCTTTCCTCTACTGCCTGCTTGCTTTATCTAAGGCAATTTGAGTGTCTAGCATGTGGAGATTAGCTGTGATATGGGGCATGTAAGCATGTCCTGCAAAATGATGTGCATCCATATACATGTGCCTTCCTACAAGAGCTCACAGAGCACAGATGTGGTTACTCTGGGATGATCATACATTTGGTAAGAAACTAAATAAAGCTTTGTCCTCCTGCCCCTGGGAGCATCATATTTACCTCACTGACCGGGAGAGAGCTGCATGGGGAGGCAAGAGGGAGAGGCTGGGGACAGGAAGATGGAAATACCATATGGAAGTGGCTGGAAAACAGATGGGGGGGGTGTCTAGAAAAATCCAATTTGTTTTTCTCAGGTGTTTTAAGGAATGTCTCCATGGGAGGGTGTTAGAAAGGATTTCAGGGCTCACCGTTAGAATTAGATGGTACAAGGCAACTTCCCATGTAGGGCTTGTACATAACCAAGCTTTGAATAATGAAGTTGTATGAATAGCTGATCAGGAAGTGGAAAGGCTAGGTATGTTTATTAGGCAGCCTTGAGCAGAAGTTTTTGGCCAGAACTGGGGTAGTCAAGCACCTCTTAGTGGAAAGAAAAGGAGTCTGAAAATAATCTTAATGTAATCCTGTCAACAATAAGATAGAAGAAGGAACAGAAAGTTCTTGGCTGCAGGGTTGACTCATCCAGTTACGTCACTAGGGCTGCAGCCATTGCCAGGAGATTTGTTATCCAGTGTAAGACCCCTAGCATCTCCTTTTTGATTATCACCTTGGGGGGAGGTTGATGCCATCTAGTAACACAGACCTTCTTGCCCTGAGCAATGCACATATTCAACTTTGTAGCTATTGACTGTAACTTCAGAGGTGATGGCAACTTGTTTGACGTGTCTGAGCTCATGATGCATGAGACCAGACATTCTCTTCATAGATTTCCTTTCATGGGCTTCTGTTGAAAATTTGGTTTGAAAACAGTCATGATCAGGCTCTGAATGTCCACATGTACCTGCTGTTAACATACTAAGGCCAGTGGTTCCACAAGAAGCAAAGGATCTTTTCTTGTTGACACCCAAACTGAGTAGTTGGTCTCAGGAAGTTAGAGTTTAGAAGCCCCTGGGAGGGCTTCAGAGTCCCAGTCTGCAGACACAGTAAGACAAGAGGGATGGCAATGAATCTCCAACTGGACTCCTAATCCAGTGCTCTTTCCTCTCTACCATTTGGTTTCCCAGTTTATCTTGTCCACCTCATTACCTTAATGTTCCTAGTTAATGAAGGTAGTCTTATTGAAGTTGTCTTTTCTTTCTTTTAAATTTCAGAAGACACAGAAATGTGCTTTTACTTACTATAGGGGTCATCTACTTTCCCCAAACTATCGTTCCTTCCTTTTGGTGTCAGACACAGCATCTCATCTCTTGGTTTCATTTCAAGTGAAACAAATGAACTTAATATGGTTTCAGTGTTATTGAGTTCCTGCTACCTTAGGATTTTTTAAATTGAATGTAGAGGCCCATAGATGGCTAGCATCAACTTTCATAGTGATTAAAATTGGATTTTTATAGCAGTTTAGTTTTCCATTCTTCCAAATTATAATTTTGTCAATTATAATTGAACATACTTTTGGAACTTGAATTTTCTCACTTAAAGTTATTCCCCAAGGTATAGTTTTTAAAACTAAATTAATTACCATTTCACTAATTATTTAATCAGCTCTTAATCCAATAATGGGGTAGCCTAGACTTTAACAGAGAAAGCAAAACAAACAAACATAACACAACACAACAAAACAAAACCCATATGGGGTTTAAAAATAAAACCGGAATTATTTCTGAAATGCTCTGGTGAGGAGACATGCAGCATATAGGTGAAAAGAAGACGTTGTGTGATGGGTAGGAGCCAAAGTTTTGACTTGATTTATTAGCTATTTTAAAATTTAGTCAATTAAAAGTATGTGAAATACACTTAGAAACTCTTTATTGGAAAGAACAAATGTGTGGATCTGGCACATTAATATAAATTGCGATACTTATTTTTATCTCCTACCATACCCCACTGCCACTTGGAGGACTTGGGATTGGGCTATTTTTGGTTCTGTTATGAACATTTAAAAATGGATGCATTTATGTACCATAATGGAGAAAGGAAACAAAGCCATAGGATTTCTAGACTCACTTCTCATCCACCATCCCCACCATTGGTTTTCCCCATGGTACACTTGTCGGTGCTTAAAAAAGAAAATAATGAGCTCACCATGCCATCTAAAATAAAAGTCCCTTACTATTAGTTGCAGTTTGTAAAGTAATTTATTTTATTTTTGTGGTACTGAAAATTGAACCCAGAGCCTTTGCACTAAGCTACATCTCCAGCTCTTTATTTATTTTACTTTGAGACAGAGTCTCACTAAGTCACCAAGCTGCCCATGCTAAGTATGAACTTGCCATCCTCCTGCCTCAGCCTCCCAGAGTGCTGACATTACAGGGATATAACACCACATCTGGCTGTAAAGTACTTTAAGACGTCTTGAAACTTCAGGTGTGACCCTTTAGCAGGTTCAGCCATAGCCAGGGTGACCAGAGAGAAGATGTCTCTGTGCGGTGCCTGCTATCCCCAGTCCCTCTCAGCTCCACGTTGGAAGGGATTGGAGACACAGTACCCCAGCTGCAGGTGTTTTGTGTATGGAGAACACCAAAAGCAATGACTGCCACATAGAGATCTACTTACTGGCACAGCCTGGCCTTGCCAAGAATTCTTTTTCAATACATTTTCAAACTTGAAGCTTAACATGCATGTAGAAAAGTATATCAAAAGATGGGTAACAGTAGTACCACTTGGTGAATTTTTACAGGCTCAAAGCAAAAGAAGATTTAAAAAAATGCAAAAGAAGAGGAATCAAAATATATCATGTATGGTGTTATGGTTGATACATTGTATCAACTTGGAGAGTCTTAGAGGTTTGGCTGAGTGATTCAGCAGGAACCCAGGGTGTTTACTTTGTACACATCCTGAGCCTGTGGAAGAGGAGGGCATGGAGACCGTGTGAGAGCTACACGCCCCTGCTGGGGGTAGGCTGTTTACAAGGTAAGGGAGAGAAAGAGGCTGCTTGCCTGCGATTCCTCCCTTTTGCTCTGGTTGTTTTTGCTGTGCTCTGCTGCCATGAACATTCGCCCTCTGCCGTGTGCCACTCTGCCTCAGAACCAGCCAAGTATGGACTGAAACCTCCACAAACTGTAAGCTAAATAAACCTTTCCTTCCTTCATTTTGGGTGTTGGGTATTTTGTCTCAGCAACAAAAGTAACCAAGACATATGGGTACAAATTCCCCATGATGAATATGATCATTATGTATATATATATTAAAAGTACCAATAAATTTAATAAATAAAAAATTTAAAAATAAAGATAAAATAAGCATATAAAAAAGAAAAAACAAGAAACAGAACATCACAAACACCCCTGAAGCCTTCCTGCCTCTGTCCCCTCCCCCTCCCCAGAATAACCATTTTCTTGACTTCTAACCCGATCGATTTATTTCCTTGTTTTCCAACTTTATATAAATGGAATCATACAGTAAGTACCCTTTGTATCTGGGCTCTTTTGTTTACCATTATGTTTGTGAGGTTCAACCTTTTTGTTGTATAGTAGTGGCTCATTCACCCACATCAAGTTTCATCATGTGACAAGACCATGTCATACCCAGTCTGTGGTTCCTGGGCACTAGATGTTTTCTGGTTTGAGGCTCTTACTAGTAGTGCTCCCGTGAACATTCTTGTGGACGACTTTTGGAGAACACAGGTTTATGTTTCTGTTGGAGATCTCTAAGTCTATATATCTCCAAAAAAGGAAATTTGGGATCATTCAAGAGGGGCTCTTTAAGCAGGAAGCTTGTTTTGCCTCTTCCCTCCATGTTCTGTGAGTGAAAGCAGCTCTGCGATCCCATGGCTGGAGCAGGCCTCCTAGAACAGTCAGCCTCGCTGCCATCCAGGACTTCTGGCCTCTTCAGCAAGAGGAGGCAGGAGCTTGGGTGGTGCCGTGGGGTTCTGCTTTCCACCAGAGAAACACCTCTTTCCACTGCTTCATAGTGCTGGGATTGCACACACGATTTTGTTTTAAGAATGAGTTCTGTGGTTTTTATTTTTCAAAAGGAAGTTGAAAACAGATGCTTTTAGTTCCTTGTCCTCATCGGAGAAGAGAAAGCAGGACCTTGAGCAGACCTGAGCGTGCATGGTGCTGGCATTCCAGGCTGTTATTTCACACAACCCTAGGATGTGACTATGTTCTTAGCCCTGTTTTACAGCTGGGGAAACTGAGATGTAAAGCAATTAAGTGACATTCCTAGCAACGCACATCTAAAAGAGGCAGAGCACAATCCAAGCAGTCTGCCTCCAGGGCTTCCGTCCTCCCTCCCCCCTAATTATCCAAACCAGAATACCCTGCTCCCACGCATTGCCCATTTCACAATCTCTCCCAGGCTGTCAAGAACTGTGTGAGCCAGTTTGGTGACAGTGGTTGACCCTTTCAGACCAAGTTTTTGCTTCTCTAAAGAAGCCAAAGTGTAATATAGAGACAGGCTCAAACAAGAGGGATCCCTTTCTCTTCTCTTTACCCCCTTTTAAATTTAACTCCAGAGCAGAAGTTAACCCTTTGTCAGTGCCTTTCCACATGCTCAATCTTATGTGACTGCTCCTGGAAACTTGTAAGATAAACATATTAAGTATTGTTAGCCCTTATTTTGCCATTTTTGCCTGCTCAGATTCCCCCAGTCCTTCAATGTATTCCAACTAGTATACCACCTGCCTCATTTGTGCCCCAGGACCTTTGCATGTACCAGCATGCTCTTTCCTCTATGGCCTGCCCTTGTTATAGAACAGCATTTGGATGTTCCCTCAGGCTGACATTCTCTGCTCTCAGATATTCTCATGGCTTACTTTCTCAGTTTTTTCAGGGCTTTGCTCAAAGCTACCTAATAAAAGAGACATTTTATGCCCTCTTCATCTACAATAATGTGCCCATCACATTCCATTTCCTGACCTGCTTTGCTTTTCTTCAAGGCACTTCTGCTACCTGGCTATATGATCCATTTATTTGCTTTGTTTTATATCAGTTGGCAGACAAGGTAGGCCTCAGGTGGCCTGGGGTTTTATCACTGTGTATACCGGCTTAACAATACATGTTTAGTAAGATGGATAAGTGAATGAAATCTAGTCTTAAAATTCAGGAAGAGTGTAACTGAAGGCCATATGTAATGGAAGAAACTTGTAGGTGCTGCATTGCTTTACATTTCCAATATTACTTGTTTTTACTTTCTTTCTCTTAATTATTTTTGCCAAAGATTTTTCTTTTCATTAGGCTTTTTAAAGAACTAGCTTTTGATTTGGTTGAGCCTTTTATTCCCTGCCTTTCTTCTTGTTCAGCCCTGTATTTATTTACTTTGGTTTGTGTATGTCTGTTTTATCTCTGCACATCAGAGACTGAGTGCACAGCCCATAGCCAACCACAGCTATGATGAGGCCTGCTGACTAGGTTAGACCTTCAAACCACCGTGTCTGGGGGGCTGTGGTTTGGACCTCTCCTTTGTTAAGACTTTCCATTTTTTCATGAGCCAATAGGGTGGAAAAGAACAGCACCGCTTAGTTTTTGTTTTCTTTAAAAAAACAAATTATCCTATTGTGATTTAAACCAAGTTATTTAAAAATAATCTTTCAATTGATAAGGGTTGGTTTATATCCTGTGGATATGATTGCCATTATAGCATTATTTGTTAATTCCTTCACAACAAAAGCCTTCTAGCGTTCACTGTGTTACATATATTATTTTTGTGCTATAGTTGAAACCACGGGGAGATGAAAAAGCTCATCCCCCATTTTGGGCCTCTTTCTCTGGGTCCAAATGAAACCTACCTGTGTTGAAATTGACAGGACAGTGGAACCAAGGGTGCAGCTCAATGGCAGAGCATTTGCCTAGCATACATGAGGCCCTAAGTTTGATCCCCAGCACTATAAAAAAATTACCAGATTAAAAAAATCTGTCTCCATATTTAGGACACTATTAGAGTCAGAATCAAACTATGGGAAGATGCATTGTGTCCACTGCATGTGTTGCTAAGGGATGCTCCTCCTAGTGCATATCTAAGACAGTGGGAAGTCAAACCATATGTGAATAAAGAGAAACCCTGTGCATGAAACTTCAAGGGTGGGCATGTGTGCTTGAGGGGCAGGGAAGGCATTAATGGGAGCTCAATATATAGTTAAAGCACTTAACCTCTGGGGTGAAATCTTAGTCCAGAGAACACTGAGTGGTTTCACAGAAAAATGTCATCTGATGAACCCTGCTATATAAAGTGGCAGACAAGTGGTCGTAAATTTGTTTGGGGATTCTTGTGTCTCATTCTGGCTTTGGTTTGCAATATGATAGGCTTGATTTTCCTAGGGAGTCTCCTGACGCCATGTCCACTTGTGTTAAGATCAAGACATTTAGATTGTCTGTGAAATGTGATCAGGGTAAGCACCAAAGTTTTGACATGTTGGAGGATCATCTACGACCTTAAGGGAAATCAGGGGCAGGAAGTGAAGAGAAAGTAAAAGTAAAAGAGGAAGGAGTAGAATAAGATTGGGAAAGAGAGGCGCATCTGAGCTGTGTATGATCATGAAAAACCTCGTTTGTCGTGCCCTCCTAAATGTGAGGATTTTTTCCAACCTAGTTTTGGGGCTCCAACATTGAGGTGTGCAATGCGTGATGAGCTGATTCTTAATATTTATTCCAATTTGAACTGGAGGACATGGGCGGCAGAGCAGCTTTCAACATACCTTGAAAGAGCAAAGGTCAGTTGTTATCCCCAACTGTGAGCACAGAAGATGGATGTTTCCAGCAAATCCCACACCTGATTTGAGTTCACCATCCAAGCCGTCACATACCCAGGACAGAACACTCTGTAGAGTGCAATAGGAATCAGTGTGGATTTTTTTGGACCCAAAGAACACTGATCTAGTGGAGTGGTGTGGCCCCATGTGCAGAGCTGTTTTCATTGGTGAGTCAACATTTGATCCCAGAAGCATGGTTTCTTTTAGCAAATGGAATTCAAATTCCAGACAGCAGCTGTAACAGGAAGAAAAGGTTATATTCTTTTCAAAGGTGTCAAAGGAAAAGAGACCATGCATTAAGTACAAGTTTGAGTTAAGCACATTATGTACAAGTTTGAATAAGGAAGATTCAAATTTTCCGATGATATGTAGAGAGTGAAAAGTTTGAACATAAACACACATGATTTATTTACCACAGAATATCAAGACTCTCGAGCCAAGCCAGGAAGCATGGGTGTGCCAGTAAAATCTTGACAGATACCAGAAGAAAAACGAGAACCCAACTTAGTAAGTGGTGGAAAAGAATAAGTGGTGGTATTATGGGATTCCTTTTAAAGAGCCCATGTAGAACTAAGTGAGTACAGTGTTCTTGAACAGTGGCCCATTTATGTTGGAAGCTTTTCCTTTGACATACATGAACCAGCCAGATCACAGAGAAGGAGGACGCTTCTTCCCATAGGAAGAGTAATCTGATTGTTTTTCCTTAACTAAATAATGAGTGTATTATCGACTCAAAATATTTAATTGTCAAGAGACTCAAGGCTCTGCAGTCCAATATGGCAGTCTCTAGCCACAGTGCTGTGAGAATTTGAAATGTATCTAATGCAGTTGAGAGGCTGAATTTTAAATTTCATTTAATTTTAATTAATTTAAAATTTAAAACTGATACTTGATTCAGTTATTAGAAAAGTTTTAGTATCTTTGGAAAATTTTGGTATATAAGCCTACTTTATCAACTGCTTATTTCATAAAGTCTGAATACAGATTAAGTCAGTCTCTCTCTCTCTCTCTCTCTCTCTCTCTCTCTCTCTCTCCCCCCCCCCCATTTCTTTCATGTGTGGTACTGGGGATTAAACCCTCCTGTATTCTAGGCAAGCACTCTATCACTGAGTCACACCCTTCCCCATTCTTACTTTTTTCATCTTGAGAAAGAGTCTTCTAAATTGTCTGAGCTGGCCTTAAATTTGCAGTGCTCCTGTTTCAGCCACTGGAGTAGCTGGGGTTACTGGCATGAACCACCTGCCTAGCCAGATATCAAATATTCTTGATGAAAACATACCACCCAAATTGATATGTACTATATCCATAAAAACACATTAGATTTCAAAGACTTAATACAATAAAAAGGAAAGCAAAATGTCTCATTAGTAATTTTGTCCATTCATTATGTTAAACTATTTTAGAATGATTAAATAAAATACTTTCTTAAATTTAATTTCATCTTATTCTTTTTACTTTGTAAAATATGGCTTCTGGGAAAATTAAAATTATGTATGTGACTTATATTTTAGTTGAGCAGCATGTTAGGCACGCCATTGGGTAGTTAAGGCTAGTTTTGCTGCTGAAGATTGAAATAAAATGCAATGCAAGAATAATGGTGGGCTTTAGACTCATGGGCACAGAAAAATTTCCTTGCTCTTCCCTCAGTTTCCTGAATCCAAGCATCAGGTGATTTATGTAATGTAATAGTCTGTGTTCTGAGAAAGGTTGGAGTCACTGAACTTTCTTGTGGTACGGAAGCCTTAAGATCCATGAGTCTAGTTGGTAAAGGGTTTCAGGAGAACGTGCTTCCTCCTTAACCATCTGTCTTGGGAGGAGAATCTTTGGTGAGGTGGTTCCCTTGTACAAAAGGCCATGCCCAGAACCAGAAACAGCTGTGAGTCATTAGCAGCCAACGGTCTCAGCAGCTGGGGCCTGGGATAGCAATACAGAATGGGTGGCATTGGTGGCACACCAGAGCATCCGCTAGGATGCTATGAGGTCCCAGCCTTGCTCCAATCATCAGCCCCTAGCGAGGCTCAAACATGGAAAACCTTTTATGTAAGGCATCATTCTAGATGTATGAACAGGAAAAACTTTTGGTACCTGAGGATGAAGAGTATGGTACGTGTCTTCCTGTGTTCCTCTATTTCCTGTCCTGGAATGAGCCGTACTTTCTAGAATATAGATAGAGTAAGAGATAGAGAGGAGTGAGGAAAAGAATGGAAAGGAGAATGAAAATGATTAATCAACAGGACTCAGCTACCCAGAAATCCCCAAGTCACAGATATGCAGACAGCCATTTTATTTTCCTCTAACTTCTGCATTGGGCCGTAGCCACAGCCCAGAGCCATTCAGAAATGTGGAGAAGGAAGGATGAGAAAGCCTGACCCCAGAGCAGACAATCTGCCCAAATCAATTTAGAAAGAAGTCAAAATCCTCACTTAGACTGGTGTTCTGCAGGCTTCCTCCAGCCATACAAAGGAAAAATGTCACTCAGATAACAAGCCAAGAACAAAAAGTGAGTCTTGGTCCCCAGTTCCTGAGAGAAGAACCTGCTGCTGTTCCAGTGACCTTGGTAGTGACTCAGTCTCTGAAAGCTTGATTTCTGATTCTTCTTTTTGTGTCTGTTGGACCCTCCATCTGGTTTTCTGTTTTTCTGTGTGTGTCCTGTTCGTTCACTGGAACAAGTTTACGCTTGGTACTACTGTTTCCCAGTAATCTCCCCTGCCTGTTTGCAAGCACTCATGCCCGAAAACCTGTGGTCACTGGACAGGAGCATTTCCCTGCAAGCCTCTTCTGCTTCTCTTGACAATCACCTGTAACTTAACCTCTGCATGTCTCACGTGCTCACACGGGGATGCACGGGCCCTTTAGCTCTCACCTCTCATTAGTGCAAACCCAGTTAAAGCTGTGCCTAGCAACCTCCTTGTCCTTCCTGCCCCCTCCTTTCATCCCTTTCCTATCTCCAGGCACCTCACTCTGCTTCTCATTTCACACTGCCTCAGAGAGGGAAATCTCATTATTTCTGATTTAGGGGCTCCTCTGCCCTCCCTTGCTATATGTTGTGCCTCTCACTAGCTTCTTACGGCATCGTGAGAGAATGGAGAGCTCTGATTTATTGGCCAGAAGGAATAGCTCTGGAAGAATGGAGTGGGAGAGAGTGGGGACCCGGAGAGGGAGTAAAAGGGGGGAGGGATTGCTAGGAAAGGGATACGGATTTAGAGCTGTGATAGCCTCAGGATTCTTGCATTAGCTGGGTTAGTACACATGATGAATATGCTGCATTTTATCAGAAGCCTGAAGAAGACGGAAAGGATCCTTTATTTAGAGATAGGCTAAGGATGTGCCACTGGAGCTTGGGGACAGCTACTGAGGAAAGCTGTAATGGGTTCTGGAAGGCCTCCCTCTCCCTTTCCTCCTGGAAAGTGCTAAGTGGTAAGTATAGTCATATAGTTCATAATCTAGTAGCCTTCATAAATCTACCTTGACAGGTTCATTAGCCTGAAGACAGGAATTATATCTTTTGCAGTGCACTTAGCACACAGAGTTGGCACATAGTGGGGGCTCAGAAAATGTTTGCTTGGTGTGTGACCCAGAAATCTGCCAGGTCTCCCAGCTATCTTGGCTTTGGTTCTCCCAGAAACACACTCTGATACAATCGTCCAACTATACATTTTTTATCTTTAGGGAGAGGGTAGCCGTAGGTAGTAAAGATATGATACAGGGAAGGAGGAAATCAGTAAGCAGCATTATCAAGCTTCATCCTGAAGGATTATTTGGCTCAAGCACAAGGGAGCTGGAGTATTTCTATACCAACTTTCCCAAAGCCATTGTTTGGGGCCTGCCCCTGGCCCCTGATTTGCATCCCACCTCAAAAATGAGTAGAGCAGCTTTCTGAGGCCTTAGTTCAGTAAATTAGCCCTCAAGCTGAGAGACACAGGAAGTAGCAGTTGGAAACCTGCTAAAGCTTGCCTGAAAGGTCTGGAGGATATATGTAGGACACCGACACAACCACATGCATTCATTTCTTCACTCAAAGCTATTTTATTTATTCAGCTGCTGCTATGTTCCTGGAACACTCCTAACTGTTGAGGATACAGAAATAAAACATATATGAATCTCTGATCTTGAGGAGCTTACAATCTAGTGGAAGAGACCAACATAAGCAAAATAAGTCTACTTTGGAGCTTATTAGGTGCAAGACGGTGGATGAGGATTGCTGGAGCGCCGTGTGGACTTGGGTAATCAAGGAAAGCCTTACTGAGACATGGCTCTGTAAGTAAAAACCTGAAGGAAACAAGATGCATGGGTCTCTAGGGATGAGAGTCCTAAGCAGGGGAAGTACTAAGTGCAGAGGCCTCAAGGTAGGAGTGTGTGCGTGGCACATCTGAAGAGTAGCACAGAGGAGCTGATGGAGCAACGAGTAAGGCAGCGCCCTGGGAGGTGACTGCAGTGAAATCAGCTCGGAGAGGTTGTGGGGGGCTGTGGCGCAGGTCATGCTGGACCTTTTGGGTGGTTGTAAGGCTTTTTCCCCACCAAAGTCAGGTCCTTTTATTCTGAAGGACATGGGGAGCTATTGCACAGCTTTTTGCAAAGAAGAGACATATTCTGACTCATGGCCCAGAGAGGTGGATGAAAGCAGGGACACCTTCCATTTAATTCATAATAAGAAATAAAACATAAGAGTGGAAACATGTCTCTTGAGGCCTACATGTGACACTATCAGGATGCAGTTTGCTGTGTTATATTGGCTGAAACAAGTCACAAAGTGAAACTAGATTCAAGGGAAGGATGCAAATGTATGTGGATACAGAAGGGGAAATTACTGTAGCCATTTACTTGCAAGGAGTCTATCATGCAAATGACCTCAAACTGAACTTCCAGTATTGCTGTGTGTAAGATATCTTTGCTGTACCCCATTCTATGTTATGAAATAAAATGGAAGGTCCAAGAGCATGTACCATATTTACTTTAAACCACAGCTACTACATGTATTAGTGAGTTTGCATGTTCTAGGCATAAATGGGGGACAAATTGTTCCTTTTGATCCTACTATCATGTCCTTTGACAGCCTGTCTTTCACCTCTCACCTCTGCCTTTTCCAGTTCTCTATTCTTCAAGAACAAACACACACCCCTTGTCTCATGAAGAGGACTTTGCTAGATCTTCAGTAACCTTTCTCCTGACCACTTTGCTCTGAGATTCAAAGTTGACTCAGAGTAGCTACTAAGGGATTTTCCCAACCAAATTCAGGCCCCCATCTCTAACTTGCTCAAGGTGAATTCTGGTTTACAAATGTTTGGGCTTAATTTTGGAACTGATACTCTTTTGGTTCTGTAGGTTGGTTGGAGGATGATGTTGTGAATGCTGCGTTGACAGTAGATCTGGTCCCATGTTCTTTTTTTGTTTTGTTCTGAGACAGAGTCTCGCTATGCAGTTCAGGCTGGCCTTGAGCTCACTATGTAGCCCAGGCTGGTCTTGAACTTGCAACGATCCTCCCACCTCTGCCTCCTGAGTGCTGGGATTATAGGTATGCGCCACCATGCCTGGCTGGTTCCGTGTTCTTGTATTGGAATAATTTATGAATATGCTTCTTGAAGCCAAGATTTGTGCCCATTTCTTTGATTTCCCTCCCAACAGGTGTGCTATACCTGGTGGACTTTCAACTAATGTGACCAGGGAATTAAAAGTCAGTTTCTAAGGCAGTCTGTCTAGTACCTTAGACATTCTCCTTATCTCAAGCATAGAGGGAAGGATCTTCAAGCATCTCTACAGACTAACAAGATTTTTATAAATTTAGCACAGCATTATCCAGTAGAAGTTTCTGTGGTAATGGAAATGTTTCCCATCTGTTTTGGCTTATATCTAGATGTCCCACTAGGTGTTGAGATATGGTGGGGTTTGGGAAGAAGATTGGGGAAGAGGGCATTCTAGGTGGCTTGCTGTTAGGAGATGGGAGCCGGTCAGAGAGGTAGGTCACTGAGGGCGTGACCTAGAAGGATGTATCTTCCTCCTTGGTTCCTCCCTTTACTCTCTGCTTTCTGGTTACCATGATGTGAGCAGCTTTTCCTCCACTACACCCCTCTGCCATGCTGCCCTACCTTGGAGCCAGCTAGGCACTGAAACCTGCACAAACTGAGAGCTGAAATAAACTTCTTTAAGTTGCACCTGTCAGGTATTGTGTTTCAGTGGCAAGGAAGGCGACTAAGATACTGCCTGTACTCTCCAATATGATCACCACTAGCCACTTATGGCCACTGAACACTTTCACTGACATTAGTGTACCTGAGGACATGAATTTTTAGTTTTCTTCAATTTCAGTTGAACTCTATTTAAATTTTTCATTAATTTACACATAAACTTAAATATTGTATTACATTGTAAAGTTCTTTCTAGTTCTCTAATTTTTCCACAGAAGAGCTCCTGTTGGCAGAGAAAAGAAAATACCTACTTTGATAGTTTAGCGATACAGATTTCAAGTGCAAAATTACCCTGAAGTCATAGCTTGAAAACTTGTGGTGATTGCGCATTTCTCTTTATCATGTGTGCGGTCTACCACGGAACAAAGTGATGGGGCTGGGAGGTTGTGCCCATGACTGCCTGAGCACATGGCTGCCATGTGCTGCTGTGGGGTCAGGAATGATAGTTGCAAATAGAGGAACGCACGGCAAATAAGGTGGTTGGAAGTTTAAACTTTACCTTCTTCCTATTTTTAGTGCAGCCTGAGAATGAAAACATCTCATCAAACATCTATTCAGTGATATGAATGACCTTCTAGCTGGTGTGGGTTACAACGCTCTTATGTAGTGCAAACCTCCTATTTAATTTAAAAGTAAATCCTACCCCAGAAAGCTCTTCGAGTACATTTAATGAATAAAGCGGTGTCCGTAACTTTCTGTGACATTTACTTTAATTAGCTATGGGAATGATTTAGTGATCAGAGGGTACTGACATTTGAGCAGGAGAAGACAAACTTTGCTGCTCCTGATATGACTTTTTTTCTTCTGCTGCTGATTCTGGCCTGAAAGCAACGGAAACTTTTAGGGATGCTATGTTCTCCTGGTTTTGGAAGTAATCTGGTTTTTTTCAATACATAGGCACAAATGAATTTCCTCTCTATATATCTGATGTTTCAAGTGTTTCTGTTGAGTAGAGTATGTTTTCCATCATATTTGAACTTTCTGTCTTGTTCTATCTTATATGCAAGTGTGTGTATGTTGTGTGCCTGTGTGTGTACGTGTGTGTACACATGGACTGTTGTTTAAAATGGGATTCATTCTATTCTGTTTCAAAGAAAAAACATGGAAGAAAAAGATTTTTAAACTGCAGATTTAAAAATCTACACAGACACATATGTAGCAACCATAGTAATCACTTCATATCTTTGTACAATTACCATCCAGATGAAGATTACAATACTGTCAGCACCCTGTAGAAGACTGCATCTTATGTTCTTGGAATAGTTGCTTACTCTTTCTGAGGCTCTGCTTCACCATCCATGAAATGGGAATAAAATGCCTACCTTGAAGGATTATTTCAGTAACAGAAATAATATTGTGTACCCAATGTAACTGGAACTCGACACGGTCCAGCCTTGCTGTAGTATCACAATATAAAGTATGTAGCACTCAGAAGTGATTGAATATAATTCTTCTTTCTCAAAATGTTAAAGGTGATCCAATCAATAAATGAGAGCAACCATTCTCAGAAACAAAATAAGACAAGCTCTTTCATCTTTGAAACACACACGGGAATCTCAGAAAGTTTTTTCTTTGAGTCAGTTCTTCTCAACTCTCTTCAAGTTTTCCAGACTTTCTAATATCACATGTGTACAGATGCTTATTTTTAAAATTAGTTTGTTACTACATGTTGAAAAAATACTGTTTCTGAAAACTCCTCACACTTCTTGCCTCCTCTGTTCTTTCCTTTTCACAGGGCAAGGAACTATGGTTGTTCTTTCATCGTTAATGTTCTCACCTGTGATGTATGTCGAATGTCTGTCCCGCAGCAAGAAGTCATTAGTCGCTATTTGCATTACCGTCAAGATAATGAAGACTGTGGCTCTCTTTGCTGATCTAGGAGCCTCTTAAGAGTTCCGTTGGAGGTGAATACAACTGAGGTTGCCTCTGAGCACAGGGAAGTGCAATGGTAGGGCTGTTAGTCATTATAACTGTGAAACAGTTCACAGTCTTTGAATATAATGCATTCGCTCATTTAATTTGTATGCACTTACTTATTTCTCAACAACCTTGAACTATCTCAAAAGGGTTGATAGAAAGGTGTGAAATTTATGGTGAAGTGAATAATAAGTGTGATCAAAGAGAAATAAAAGAACGTCCAAAAATGCACACCCCAAGCTGAGACTGATCTCAGAGGCAGTGGTGAAACTGGAAGAAGATGACTGACCAGCCCCACAGTCATTTTGAGGACTAAAGCTCAAGAACTGTGTGATGATGCTTATCCAAGTACAAAGTGCTCTGGAGATATATAGTGACATGGGCTTTGTCTCCCCAGTGTGCAACTTTAGAGACTGTAGGGGGATGTGTGATTTTTTTTTTGGCCTGATTTCTGCATCTGCTGGCTTTATATAGCAGAGGCACAGTGCTATCAGCTCCCAAGATCTTGCTGCTCAGCTGAGTCTGAAACACCCCTAATCACATGTTACTTATCCCAGACTCCTAGTAAGTTTTTCATATTTTGAGGACTACTGAAAGATGAGCTTTTTCATAACATGTTTGGGTGCTAGATTTTGGGCTGTGGTATGTTGAGCAGCTTGTTCTCATGAGTCAATTGTGTATATCTCTTACATTCAGGTTGGTAGCCGATGTGAAGTCAGCCATGGTGGGAGTATTTACACCACTGAAATCAGCAAGCATGACAAGTCAGGGCTTGTTTTTCCCCTGTAGTATGTCGCTTGTTAAACATTTACTAGTATACTGCTGGTTCTCAGTGCGCGATTACGTCAAGCAAAATAGATGCCACCATTCACAAAAGCTTATGGAAATAATTACAAGGCATTCTGCATACTCAAAAGTGCTATGTGAAATTGCAAAAGAAATCCTGATAGTCTGATCTGGGAGTTTTAATGAATCCATCACAGTTTCAGACTGGGGAATTCAAAGGTTGAACATTCTGATGAACATTCTTGGTTTGTTTGGAGATCATATGAGAGACAAAAGTTGAAGCTTTCTCCTGAAGCCAGAAGCAGAAATCCTGACATTACATCTAGGAACAACTCTCTGGAGCATTCCCTGCAGGGCAGCTTAGAGTTCAGTTGAAATGATCCTTCCTGACACATCCTCTGAGAGACAGAAAGGATCACAGGGACTAGGAAGGGCTGTCTGTGTGGCCGATGCCTTTATCATAGCAACTCAGCTGACACAGCACCCTTTGCTTCGCAATTGTCAAATCAACCAGCAGTTCCATCTCATCAGATTTAATATCCAAGGCTGATGTGTTGACTATAGCCAGAGGGTTGACCAGAGTCACAGGTCACCCCCAGTGCTGCTTCAAGTACCTAATCGTCCAGTGAGTTCTTCAGTCTTGGTAGCCAAGAATACATCTATTTTAAGTAGTGGCTAAGAGTATAGACTTCGGAGTTTCATCGAACTGGGTTCAGATCTTGCTTGTACCATTTACCATGTCTGTGACCTTGGTACCAATTACCTGTCCTCTCAAATGAAGAGAATAATAATATTGAACTCAGAAATTTGTGGAAAGGATTGAGAGAGCTGCTTCATTACAGATTTGGAGTGCCTAGAGGAGGTCAGGGGAGCTCCGATAGTGAAATTCTGCCACCAGCTTTTGGGCCTCCACTTGTTCCTAGTGGGAGGGACAAGAGACAGCTCAGAGATTTTATAGAGAGCTTCTAAAATGTCTCAGCTGCAAGACAAAGTATTCATTGCCCAAGTATCCATTTATCTAGAGTCCTTGTCTACAAATTAAGCTTCTCTTCCTCCACAGTGCTTGGGTCTAACCAACAAAATTGTTTACTTTCTAAATATTTTTCCAAGCTCCCAAACAGCTCACAGATGAAGACACAATGGCCCCAAGGGGCTGCAGCCTGTCTCTTATGAAATCCTCGATGGATGAAGGTGCCATGTCTAAGTTTCTGAAGCATAGATGAGAGCAGAGTATTAGAATTTGGTTCTTGTTGAGGGCATCCAGTAGCTGTGTCTTCAGGGCTCCTGAAGCAGCAATGGCAGCTTTCTACAGGAGTCAGAACTTAAAATTCTTCAGGGAACACCCACTCAGTGGGTACAGATCTGGGGATCCATCTGGGGCCATTGTGGATTTCAGTGCCATGTCTGGGGCTGGTGGAACCACAGCTAGGATTCCAAGGGATAAAAGGGGGCACCAGGCAGCAAGCATGGCCCCAGTATTGAATAATTTTCTCTTGTTTGTAATTTTTTACTTTTAAGATTTATTTTATTTTTAGCTGACAAATAATAATTGTATATATAACTCATAGAAGCAGAGAGTAGTGCAGTGGTTACCAGAGACTGCAGTGGTAGAGGGGGACTGGGTATGAGGATGCTGTCCTGATGCTCTGACAGCTTATGGACATGAGCAGTGTTTTTCCAGGGAGCTCACACCTAAACAAGGCTGCCAGTAGCCCAGAGGGTGTAAGGCTAATAACAGCAATAATAATCATCATAATAAGCTATTCCCTTTGTATAAATCAAGGGATGATTGATGTTTATTTGGCAATCTGGTGAAATCTAACTATCCCTTCTTAGAATGATATTTCCCAGTGCATAAAATATAGCAGGCAAGATTACAAAGGAAATCTAGTGTATTGAAATACAGCTTTTAAAATATTTTAAAAAGTGTGATATTGCAATAGAGATATAGATCTTTGTAACTATATAAAACAACAAGTGTTAGTGGGGACTCCAGTGACCATCATAATTTGAAGTAGTACTGATATAAGTAATATTTTGGGATATTAAGTATGATGTGATATGAGAGTATCTGTGATTTTTATTGTTGACAAACTTATAAGTCCTACTAATACCACTGTTTTTTTTAATGTTACTTTTACTTATAATAGAAAAAATATTAAATTTCAGTTACAGATTAATGAAAAAGGTCCATCCATAGCTCCTTTAACTGGGTTAAAAATTTATCTATGTCAAATATTCTGCTAAGCCCTAAGCTTCCATCATTCCTAGCCCTTTTCATAACCTAGAAATATTGCTATTGTTATTCCCATTTTACAGATGTGGATACTAAGGTTTGGTGTCAGACTAACTAGCCCAAAGTCACAGAGCAATGGAGCTCTCAGTCCAAGCCATGGCTTTGTGACACCAGCGCTTAGCCTGTCTGCCCTACATCCTGCATGCTCCTAAGCTGCATTTTGCCTTAAAGGATGTCGGTATGAGGGATGCCCAGGGGTTCTAGAGGACCTTGGCAAAAGTAGTCTTTCTTGAACTTTCTACAGTTCTCAAAGGAGGAAAAAAGCCCATTTGAGGGAAATATCAAGCAGCTGCCTTGCTCCATGGTCGCATTTTGGGAATTCTCTTTAAGGGGAGAGTGGTACCCCTGCCCCAGTAAATTGCATAGCTCCTGTCCTTTGGTGTGCCAGAGACAACAGGTAAAGGCTTGCAAGGCTTGCAAGAGCATCTCCTGTCATATTGGTAGCTCGAAATCAGCCATAGTAGGACTATTTACATCACAGCATACCTGAACACTACCAACCAAGGCATTTTTACTTGAGAAGACAGTTCTGAAGCACTTACCTTTGAACCCACTCCTTTGCTCCTCATGAGTTCCCAGTCCTAAGAACTTTCATTGGAAGGAATGGGCAAGGCGAGGTAAGCCTACTGGGCTAGCTAGAAAGTTTCCACCTGCTGTGGGGCTGAGGGCCCCCACCCCTGGCCCTGGGCTATTAGGGCAGGGAAATAGAGTGGCCTGGAGTGTAGGAGTCTGGAATGGTTGTTTTGCATATGAAAGACAGGCTTCCAGGCAAGTATTTTGTTGTATCTAGGAATCAGCTAGTCCTGGAAGGATCATCTTTCTTGGGTAAGCAAGACTGTAAGGTATCGAAAATACCAAATATAAAGACATGATTAAAGGCTGAGCACCTATCTCAGTGGTAGAGTGCTTGCCTAGCATACACTGCCCAATCCCTCGCACTGCATAGTATTGGTAAGAATAGAAAGCAGCAGCATTAGAGTAGTTTCCTTAGAAGTGGTGTGACATACCCCCTTGCCAGCAGAGCAGTGAGAATGTCTCACATGGCACACATTAGCAGCCACCCCTCCCTTATAAGAAGAAGCTAGGTAGAAAGTAAAAATTAAGATTTATAGCCAATTTAGAGCTTGAGGTAACTATGCTGTGGTGAGTCCACAGAGGTTCCCAGATTACCAACGTATTACCAATCCCAATCCTACATGCATTAATTCAAACATATTTTACATTTCCAGAAACCAAGTGAGCACTTACAAGAAATCAACACTTGTCAATATTTTTATATCACCATGTTTTGTGTTGCACAGAAGAGAAGAAATGTCTTCTAGAGACTTGTAAACATTCTGCACATGAGATCCATTATTTCACAGCTTGCAGTGGAGGCCAAATGGAATAATCTGCAGACTAAACCCTTTCTTTATCCCCAGAGCTGAGGCTGAGGTCATCGAGGGCAGTGTGGGTGAAATGGCTTCTGAGATGCCCTGGGACTCTGAATTGTGCTTCCCTGGAGTTTTGCCAGTTGGCCCAGGATGGATAATAGACTTAGATGGCCTACATCGAAGGGCTGATAAAATAGCAGCCCAGGCTTGATCCTTGTTCCTGGCAGGTTCTAAACAGCATCACCTACCAAAAGGGTTTCCAGATGACTGCTTTTCAATTTCTGCAAGCTCTGGAAAAGCAGTTGGCTGTTAAAGACCATGACTGCTTTAACCAAAGGAAGAAGAGAGATGCCTTTTGGATCCTACGTGTGTGCTGGGTTTTATCCAGGAAAAAGACGGCAGTGCTTTGGATTCTGAACATCAGTCGCAATTTGGGGGATGTAGAACTTTCTAGGGGGCTGAGAGTATCCCGGGCACTGACTGTCTTCCTACTGAGCAGACACATGGTTGGCTAAAGACTTTGGTGGATCCCATTGGTGGTCAGAGCATAGAAGCCTTCCTCCCCTGGCTGAGACTAATGCAGCAGAAGGGAGGATTCAACTTTCTAAGAATTGGCATATTAGGCATGTTAGGCAGTGGAAAATGATTTAGCTGCAGGAACTAAGAGTAGACAGTTGTGAAGCATATGTTACCTCAGTAATTAGTGTGGTGCCTGCATGTAGTAGGTGCTCAGGAAGTGGTGGTAAAGTGAATGAACACATGTTTGTTAAATATATTCTCCAGTGCAAAGACAGTAGTTCTTCACATTTCTTTTTTTTTATAATGATAGTTGTCCAAAATGGAATAGAAAGCATTTTAAAATTTAACATTAGAACTCTGAAGGGTACAAGCTATTTCTGGATGGGAAAAATAATAACTGTTGGTTAGCTATTGCTGCATAACAAATAACTTCAAAACTCCATGGCACATGTCTAGTATTATGTTTTCAGTTTTTCAGATCAGCTGTGGTAACTCTGATGCAAGCAGTAAGTCTGCATGTTGACGAATCTAAACTGGGCTTGGCCCCAGTCTTCTCCCTGTGACTTTCATTCTTCTGAGACACTGGGACCCCAGGGCATGTTATTCTTGTTGCAATAGCAGAGGCACAGGAGGGCAGGCCCCACAGTATAAGCACATTTTTAGCTTTGGCTCACACCATATTGGCCAACTTCCCATTGGACCGAGCAAGTCAAACGACCAAGCCCCAAAGCAATGAGTGGTGAAGCTGTATATCCTCAGTGCGATCAGGAGGGAAACGAATGATCACTGAATAGTAAAGAACAATAATAATAAATAAACAATAACAGGGTAACTACCGTGTCTTCTGTGTTACTCTGTGCCTGGCACTACCCTAGCCATTTTATATGAATAAACTCTTTTAACCATAGTGGCAACTCAATGAGGTAGGTACTATTTTTAAGCTCTAGTTTAGAGAGGAAAACCAAGGCACACATGCACTTGATAGAGGATACACATCCGGGAGGTGGTCGAACCTGGATTGACATCCAGCTGGTCCAATCCCAATGCCTAGTCTCTGAAGCACTTTGCGCTCCTCTTCTCTAGGTAGCGGGAAGCACGCTACATGGCTTTGGAGTACTTTGATGCTTGTAAAATGCTAGCCCAAATGTCTCATTTAATTTTCATGGAAGCCTAGGTGAGGCAGGTCTTGCTTTTTGCATTTATTATGTGTGGGAACACTGAGGTTCCAGAGGTTAAGGGACTTCCCCAAGTCACACAGCTGGGAAGTAGCTGAGCCACAATGGGGTCCTGGGCTCTCTTCCTCCTAATAGGAATTCCTACTTTGTAAAGGAAGAGTAACTGAATAGTAACCCAGGTTTCTTTCTCTTCCTTCCTTCCTTCCTTCCTTCCTTCCTCCCTCCCTCCCTCCCTCCCTCCCTCCCTTCCTTCCTCTTTCTTTCTCTCTTTCTCTCTCTCTTCTTTCTTTCTTCATAATCCTGCCTTCCATCTTTGGGAGGCTTCTAACATAGGGCTTTTGCCCTCCAGGGCAGTCTTTTACTGGACTTATTTATTTTTTGGGTAGAGGATTTGCGCCCTGGTTCCTTGGTGTGGGATTGATGCCATGGCCGTAGAGCTGCACTCCAGTTCTCACGGTCTCTGTGTCTCTAGTTTCTCATGACATGGCATGTCCCCAAGTGTCCCCTTCCCTCCCTCTTGTACCTGCCCTTGCTTTCTTCCTCTGCTGAGTACAGGGACAGACTTGGCTGTCCCATGGTGTCCGGTTACAGACTCAGAAGGGTGAGGCCAGCTCAATAGCTGTAATTTTAGTCCGTGATGAAAGGCAAGGGGAAGTGAAAGGGGCACCTTGGGCGGTGTTAACAGGTGTATGCAAGTCACAAGGCTGTCTCTTGAAACCTGGGAGAAAGCATTGCCTTGAGGACCTTGAGGTTTTGTGGAGCCCCTAGCACCTTAGCTGGGAGTCAAAACATCAATGGTATCTGGGTGTGAGCAACATTTTACTCCAAAGCCACCAGTGTGGGGAGCTCAAGGGAGTCAGAAATTCTCAACCCCCAAATAAAGTGCAACTTGACAGCTCTGACCATAACCTTGTGCTTGCTGCCCTTTCAAGCTGGGGCATTGAGCCAATACCATACCCGCCACCATCCTTGCAACCAGTTTGAAGTCTACAAGCCAGCAAAATCCCAGTTACAGAAATATGTTTCTCTTCACCTGTATTCTGCCAGCATCCCACCTGCCTCCCCTTCCCTCCCACCTCCCAGCCCCTCTCCTGTCAGACTTTGATGGCTACATAACTGTCACTCAGGAGTTTCCGCTACAGGCAGAGATTCCCACAGATAAGGCACAAATGATCCAGAAAGGACAAGCAGAGAAGAATGCTGCATTTTATTTGGCCTGTTGCCTGACATTTCTTAATCCATTGTGGTGTTCTTTCTCATACTAGAGCTGAGGCTTATCTCCAAGACCCTGGAAACTTTCAGATGCTTCCAGCTTCTTTTGGCCCAATAGGAGGGCTCTGGTCAGGATTACTTGGGACCTGAGGCCCGAGGGTTCCACACTTTTCAAGGACAGAAAATGTGGGATACAGGGGCATGACAGGGCTGCCTGGCAGGTGCAGGATACATAGTCGCTCTATGTCCTGGAGACCTTACCTAGAACAAGGAATTAGGGCTGGCATTCTTAACCTTTACTATGCAGGCTGGTAAAACCTAGACACTTCTCATTGAGGTCTGACAATGTGTACACTGAAATATATAGAGTTGCAAAGGGCCTGAGGTTAGGCAAATATGAGTTTCTGATATAGCAAAGTACACACTTATTAACCAAATCGAGATCTAGTAAAAAATGTAAAGTCGTGATATTTCCAGGTATCTGTAACAACTTCTCCTGTGATAGGAAAATATTTGTGGTTTCTATCGGTGACAAGGTAACAGGTTCTGCTAATGCTACGGTGCTTTGTTGCCTTCATTCATAACTGAAGGAAAGGCTAGATTTGGGCTAGAGATGAATGAAAATAAAATTAAAAATTTCTGTCTAAGTTCCCAGAGCCCTTGAATTGTTGAGTGTCTCTGATAGGTTGCATTATGGCTTGTAAGTTCTTTGAGGGCAGGAGTTGCTTTCCAACCACTTATATACCTGAAACATTTTTTTAAATTCTAGAAAATGTCAAACATATAACAAACAGAGCAATATGATGACCCTTCCTTAGCTACCCTTCAACCTACCTCAACTATTACTGACACACAACAAATTTTATTTCACCTGTACCCTCACCAACTTTCCCTCCCACATTATTGGGAAGCAAATCCCCAACACTATATCTTTTCACCTTATACTTTGATTTATATATATCAGGCAGGCCATATAATCTTTATGGAGTGCCGTTCAAAGTGCTTGGTTCCACTTGTCGTGGGTCAGTATCCCAGGGATGTGGATCCGCGTCAGAACCCCTCTTCCTCTCCACAACCACTGATGCTGTTATTTATTGATTTCCACATTTCTGTACCTTTCTACCACAGTGAAACTCCAAAAGGGAAAAAAGGTATTGTCTGCTTGTCCAAAGCTGCACCCTTAGCCCCCAGCACCATGCCTGGAATGTGGTAGGTACTTAATAAACTCAGTACATTTTGGATGAGTGACTGGCTGAATTAATGAAGAAAGACAGAGGGTATATGGGGAGGTATGCTATTGCTACTCAAAGTGAGATCCCTGGAGTGCAGCGTTGGCGACTTCTAGGAGTATGTTAGAAATGCAGAATCTTGGGCTCCACCCCAGATCTACTGCATCTAGATGTGTGTTTCAACATGACTTCCAAGGGATTCTGTAAGCACAGCACAGTTTCAGAAGCACTGGTTTGCCATCTTAACCTGGAAGGGACAGAATGCCAAATAGGAAGACCTTCCTATTGATTTCAAAGTCCTCACCAACAGGGAGGGCACAGCACGGCAGGGGAATGCACTCACTGATGAATTGGGCAACCTATGCTTGAACTGTAGTTTGCTCAACTGTGAATATGTAGGCCTGTGTTTCCTCATCTGAGAAGTGAGGCGGAAGAATGAGACCTATCTCCACATGTCATAGAAACATTAAATGAGACAAGGGCTCTAGAATGAAATACGAAGAGGTCTTGGAGGGCTCCTGGGTTAATTCTACATGGCCATCTTTCCACAATGTTAGGGAATGACATTTGTTAATCCTCTAAAAGCTCTGATAATTTTGCCTTCTGACTCCAAACTCATTCTGATAAGTTTTCTCCTCTTGTTTAATCATAATGGTGGAGAATCCTTGGCAGCATTGTGACTCATGTGCTCAGCTTTGGGGCCCCCAGCCCCTTATTTCTGCATCCTTGCTCTTTTGGGGCATACCCTTCGCACTGGGTAGCACACATCCTCTCATCTAACACCCTATTCCTAGACACAACAGTCAAGATCAGCAATCACAGAGCAGGCAATTCCCTTAGAGTTTTGGAGTCCTTGATTTTAGAATGAAAGGTTTTTGTTTTTCTTCCCTAATGTAGGTTTCAGAACACTGGTGGGAGACTGCATGGACATACCATTAGGAAAGAACTTCTTAGCTGAACCCACATTCCATGAAAAATTCCTGCTTTGATCCTGGGTGTTGAGTTCTGATGGACCACTTCTTTTTGGTGGAGCTGTAGGCAAGCAAGCTGAAGTCAAATCATCTCAGGGGAAGTTGGGCAGTTAGAGGCAATTCTTCTTCTTTTTTTTTTTTGCGGTACTGGGGATTGAACTCAGGACCCTGCGCTTGCTATGAAAGTGCTTATTCCACTGAGCTATATCCCCAGCCCCCTAGGGGTAATTCTTCTAAACTCACTTTTTTCCTAACCTGATCTAGAGGGATTACAAACAACTGGTTGAGGCAGGGAAGCAGAAGTTAAATTTTTATTACCTATAGGGAATATTGATCACCCAGGTGAACGTTCCTCGTTCCCTTTCCAAACACTTCCCAATCTTGCCTCTCGTATCCATTACATGGTACCTTGTGTTTACCTGAGGCTTGTTCCAATAGAATTTAGCAATCCTATCTTGGCCTAGCTGTGTATTTACATGGTAAACATTTTCAAAAAGAAAGGGAAATATTTACTTTAAAATATCTAATAAAACGCCCTTTAGAGTTGAGTAGATAGGAAAGAGCAAATATTTTATATTTGTAAAATGAATCATTTTATAAAAATGTTAACCATAGACCAAAAAGTTAATGACAGTATTACCGATAGTGTAGTAATAGTTATTTAGGTTTGTTTAGTATTCTATGAATGTATGTTCTTTCATATATCAATTCATCTAAACTTCTTTTTATTTGAGGGAATGAACCCAGTCCATTTGTTCTGAGGTACATCCCTAGCAGCCTTTTTTTTTTTTTTTTAATTTTGAGACAAGGTTTCACTAAGTTGTCTAGGTTAGGCTTGAACCTGTAATCACTGAATTAGCAATCATCAGCCTCCCAGAGTATAGGGATTACAAGTGGGTGCCACCATGCCCAGAGAGTTCATCTAAACTACTTAGCAACCCAGTGGACATCATTAGCACCATTTTCAAATTGAGAAAATGGAAGCTTAGAAAAGTTATAAAAATGCCTGGTACTGGGCAGTATTAAGGCTCAGATATAAATCTATTTCTTCTGCCTCAAAACCAAATGCTACTGACATATATCAGTCAGAAATAAAACAGAAGGAGACTGAGGCAGGAGAACCTCAAGTGTAAGCTCTGCCCAAACAACTTACAAACTTAGTAAGACCCTGTCTCAAAATAAATTAAAAAAAGACTGAGGATGTAGCTTAGTGCAAAGCTGAGTTCAATCCGCAATACTACACACACACACACACACACACCAGTGAATGCAGCATGTAATCAGGAAAATGGAACCACTGTAGTTATTTCTCACAGAGAAAATTTAATGTAGGGAATTGGTCACACTGAGAATAGGATGGCTAAGAACCCAATACAGAATGGTAAAGTATCCCAGAGTTTAGCAATGAGAGGAAGCTCCTACAGTGTTAAGTTGGAGGGACAGAAGGATGGGGTATTGGTACCGGAACCTGAGGGCTGGAAGCACACTGTAAAGGCTGGAACAGTGGTGAGCCAGCCTGGTGGGAGATGGGGCCCTAGAGGAGACATGGTCACAGGCTAAGAGTCAGGGAGAAAATATCCCAACTCCCTCACCCATGCCCTCCAGCTTCCCCTCAGTGCGTCCCATTGGCTGATCCCAGCTAGAAGCCAGTGGACCTGTGAGATGCAGCTTGCCTGGGTGAGGAGAGCCAGGGGAAGGTGAGGAAAGGACCCAAGGACAGCAGGGCCAGAGCCAGCAGACATCGTTCACTCTTGGCTGGGGGTACGCCCTCAGAAAAGGTGTGTGCCCTCAAGCTTTCTTTCTCCAAGGGTTGCTGGTTCTTTGATGACATTCCCTTCTTATTTACCTGCCCCCTCCCAAACAGGCTTGGCAGCAGTGCATTTTTGATCACTACTCAGAGTAAAAAGGAGGACCTTGGATATTTGCAAAGGCGAGACAAAGTGGTTTAGACCTGTCCAGTTACGCATTTGAACCCCAGACAGAAACTTACGTTGCTTTTGGGACACAGAGACCAAAGCTCCAGTGACTTAACAAAGGACTGTGTCAAGGAATATCTTGGCAAGCAGATGTCGAAAAGAGTGCTGCCAAATGCCCTGCCAGGAGAACTGGTTTGGCAACAAGCTGATAGACCCAAAGGACTGGCATACACCACCCATTCTGGATACTACTTCATCAACACTGATTAAAATACTAAGCTCCATCTTTGTGGTTTTGTGAAACCTCTCTGATTTTCTGGGTTTTGCAGGATTGTTGTCTGCGTCTGTTGACTGCCTTTCCTCCATTCCCAGGATTCTGTTTCATATATAAGTTTGTTTGTAAGAATTTTTTGTTGTTGTTCACTTCATAATGCTCCATGGAGATAATTGGAGACATTTGATGCCCTTAAACCAAAATGGGAAAACCCTGGCTTAAGAAAAATCATTTCTGTGGTTCATAGCCCAGTTTTGCAAACTCATACCAATGAAAAAGGAAACTAATGGTCATTTGGGTTCATGATTGGGAAGAGATAAAAGAGAAACCCTACACCTCATTCAGGGCCAGGCATACAATAGGTTCTCAAAAAAGAAACGCTCACCGAATGGATGGGAACATGTGAAACATACAGTACCCCGTTCATTTCCTTTGACAGGTGCTTTTTTGTTTTAAATATGAATGGCAGCATCTGATATTATGCAGCTAATGGTTTGGGCTTCTTCTAGGGAGTTAATACAACCTAAATAGTGAAAGGTCTTCAATGTTTTGTTTCATTTCTTTTGAGGAATCACTATCTGCTCTTTGTATCATTGAGTTTATGATGAATTTGGGGCTTATGCATATGTTGAGTCATTCTATCTGCTTGATCACTTTTATGTTCTGTGATTTTAAGCATTGTTCAAGCTTTCCAACAGAAAATAATATAATGGCTATATATGCACATTCAATTTGTCAAAGCTATCATTTCTTCCATGCTTACTTTATATTTGTTTAAAGAAATGAAATGTTACAGTTAGAATCAAAAGCCCCTGTGTTGCCTGCCTAATCTGATTATACCTTGTCTCCTCCAAGGTTAACTATCATCCTATTTTTTGTATTTATCAATCCTTACCTTGACATTTTTAATATTACATTTCAATATTACATTTTGAATATATACATGTGTATGTATTTTTAAATGGTAGTGAAATATTTAAAACTCTGTATAAGTCATATCACACTGTATGCTATTTTGTAACTCATTTAATGTTTTAAACATATTTCTTCACATGAACCTACTGTATTCATCTTTAACTACCCAGAGGAATGCTATTACACGAATATAGTATGATTTATTTGTGCACTCTCCTATTGATGGGTATTTAAGTTACTTCCAATTTCTTGCTCCTGCAAACAATGCTGTCACAAACAATTATGTCAGATATCCTTATGGCACATGGGAGAAAAGGTCTGTAGGGCAGTGGATCTCAGTCTTTTCTGCACACCACAATTGCCTAGGGACCTTTAAAAAGTCACCCTTCCAGGGAGCACTCAGCCCAATTAATCGTAATCACTGGAAGTGGAACCCAGGCACCTGTATTTTTTTAAAGTTCCCCAGATAATTCCAGTGTGCAGCTGGCATTGATAACCATGGTTTTAGGTATAAAACTAGAAATGAAGTTTGTCGGTCAGAAGATTAGTTCCTCTTCAGCCTTTACAGTCTTGCCAAATTATTCTCCAAAGTAGTCTTTCTAATGGAAACTCCACCAGCAGGGAGGAGATGAGAGCTCCTGTTCCTATGGCCTTATCTCCTCATTGAACTTTATTGATCTTGTCCCTGCAGGGATCTCAAAGAGGTAGAGAAACAGTCCTTTGATGGCCTCCTACTCCTGTCTCCACTTGATTCATTCTGTGATAAAAATCTAGCCTCACCCTAAGGTCCAGGAGCAATAGGAAATGTTCTGAAAGTCTAACTCAAAGCCTGGGGTGCAAAACACCACATTATTTTGCTATTCATGATGTTGCAGTCCAGAGATTATGCATGCCATGCACTCTGCTTAGTATAGTCTAACAGTCTTTCAATGGCATGATTTGTTCTTATCCATGATGTCTAGGTTTGAAGGTACCACATGATAAAAACCATATTCCCAAGAAGTTGCTATAGTTTTTATGGAGCCAGAGGTCCAATGTGATAGTCTTCTGAACAGCTAAGATATTAAGCCAAGCCCAGGCTTTTATGATGTTTAGATCAGATGATTTTAGAGAAATAGTAGAAAGATTCTAGCCTTGACTAATTCAAAGCATAGCTGTGTGGAAAAGCCTTGTAGCTTTGATGCCTTTTCTTTGGACATTCTGGCCAGCAGAGTGAGGTTTTCCAATTTGCTCACACAATGAGAACTCATATTAAGCTTCTTGTGTTTGTATAGATTTAGAGAAGTTAGTGGGTAAAAATTAGTGGGGTGACAATTATTTTTCAATTTAAATTTAACGACCTTAACTCTAATGCAGTAAAACTCCCTTATACTATATAAATAAAAGGCTGTATTAATAAAATTAATGAAAAATTGGGGAAAACCTACATAGTTACCTGGCTAGGAGCTCAGGAGTCTGAATGTGTGATCCACATCTGTCCTAGCATAGGCTATAGTCTCTGGTGGCAGAGACCTTCTGTGGCTTAAAGATTGATGGAGAGGATTCTGAGTCAGGATAAGTACAAGCTAGGATAATCTAGGAATCTCTTGGTGAGTTTGCACTCTTTCATTGGCTTATCTGGAGAGATTGGGCTAGGAGATTACTGCGATCCAGGGATTCAGTCTCCTTCCTGTGTCACTTGCAGACACAAGTTTTGCCTGCCATTTCCCAGTCCAGCTGCACTGTCCCTTCCATATCTGGTCCATCTCCTGCCCCCAAATAAGAATGCCAATTTGCCCCCAAGTGAAAGCACATCCCACCACCAAATGTATTGAATCCAGAATCTTGTGATCATGGTGTGCCTTATTATAGAGTTTCATTCTCCCAGTTATCATTTCTCCTAACTTTGTGTCTCGGGTTAGGTTCCATAGAGACAATACCTGAGACAGGAATTCTAGGGCACGTGATTTATTGGAAGAGAGCTCCTGGAGGCTTGAAGGAAGCTGAATGGGCAACAAGATGGATGAGTTGAAATGTGGTCTCAGAGAGAGCCTAACTTTACTCTGATCTGTAAAGCTTTGGTAGCTATATGAATCAGTCGGTGGCTGAGAGCTTCCTCTGGGAAATGAGCAACTTACCTTCCAGGCAAGAATGCTCTCACTGGCCAAAGGTAACTATCCTGAGAGGAAGCTGTGAGCCACTACCGCTACCAGCAGCTGGAGGAGGGATATATAGGCCTAGTAAAGAGGATGTGAGAAGGAAATGTCCTTACCAACTTCTGTGACAACCAGTGAGTGGAAATACATAATAACACTATTGGCTTGCACACATCATGATCCAGGGCTCACAAAGGACATGGGTTTCCTATGGATGGGCAAATACTGTACTAAGCATAATTAGAGTGCTGTGAAAGGACTATGTTAAATAATGCATCTTTTTCTGGCTACAAATCTGAGTACATTCTGCTGTTTTAATCATACTTACTGAGTCTGTGACTCATGCCTGGAAGCTACTTTGATTTTATACTGTGAAGCATTCTGAAGCAATATGTGAACTGAAAACCAGGTTAAGCGGCATGATGAGACGAATCCTATAGTAGATGGCAAAGAAGGCCACTGTCTTTCCCAGCCAGGGCTTTCGGAAATGATTCACAAGCTGGAGCTTTGAGGTAAGGAGAGCAAACAACAGACGCAGGAAGAATGGATGCAATAGGTTCCTTAAACCATAAACCTGGGGAACCCAGATAGCTGAAGTGAATGTTTGCTTGGCTAAGGTCAGATTTTCTTTTGCTGGGGACCTCTCTTGATTGTGACTGCACCTTATCATGTGTTTTTCATCTGGAGATTGTAGGGGGAGTGGCAAGGATTCATAGGAATACCCCAACTGTGACCCCATCCTTGTTTGTTATAATATCTGGCCATGTTTTCTCCTGAGGTGTCTAGTTAGAACTTCTGCTCTGAAGAAGCAGCATTACCAGCAAATAGGACTATAGCTCCCTTTTTCTGCAAGGTTAGGGAAAGTAGTCCGTGAGCGTCCAGGGTGCTACAACTGGGATTTAGATCTTCACAGATTTTTCAGCTTCTCCTTCGACAGAGAATGACAAGGGTTTGAGCCAGGGTGATATAGGGATGAGTGGGTGGGGGAGTTTTGCCTTAGGCAGACCGGGATTTGGATCTTGGTTTCATCACTTATCAGATATGTGAAGATTTTTTTCCTGGCATTGGGGATTGAACCCAGGGCCTTTGCTGTACCCACAGTCCTTTAATTTTTTTTTTTTTAGATTTTGACACAGGGTTTCACCAAGTCACTTAGTTATCCAAGCTGATCTCAACTTTGCAACCCTTTTGCCTCAGCCTCCCAGAGTCCTAGGATTATAGGTGTATACTTCCACACCTACCTTTGGGAGCTTATTTAGGGAAGGACCTTAACTATTCCAAAATTCTATTGTTTTGCCTCAAAATGGAAATAATGATACATGTCTTAAAGAGTTAGTTGGAAGATCCCATGAGAGTAAAAATTACCTGTCATGTTGTAAATATTTAATGAGTGGCAGCTATTGTTAAGGCTAAGAAACTTCTGCATTTCTATTTTATAGGGGTGTAGAGATAGACTAGAGCTAATAGCCTTTCTTGGGGAAACCAAAAAAGTGACTGGGATATCTGAGGGGACTTACTATCCTAAAACCACAGCGAAGGTGGGAAAAAGGAAGAGAAAGATGTGTGGCTGGAGTAACCATGAGTCTCGAATGTTCTAGACAGATATAATTTCAGATATTTCATCTTGGTGAGCACCCAAATATACAAATTTGTAGTTCATAAAATAAGACCACTGTCCTTGTGGGAAAATGAAGCTCTGGCTAACCTGTTTGGGAATATTAGGAGTCTTTGGAACACCTTCAAAGAAGGCAGTTTCCCCTGTGGCATTGCTTCTGGTGTTTATGTCTCTGCTTTCAATTGTTTGGTGGAGAGTTCATTGAACTCAGTTAATTCTTTTATTTTTGTAACCTCAATATTCAATAACATAGGCCAACCCTTTAAACACCTTTCTAAATTTATGCCTGTGTCAACTTGAAAAAAAAAAGAGTCCATTGGTGTCTACAGGTGCCTTCTGTCTTTTTCTTCCATATGGCGCATGTCTCCTTTTCCTCCCTAAGTTTGAAAGGAAACTTCTAAACTTTGGGAGAATCAGGTTTACCCAGGAAGGTCAGGTGAACATCATCTCTAGAACATATCTTTGACCCTGCCCAGCTTTAATCTTTGAGACTGTGGTGGGGCACTGGAGGCCATTAGGCAGGCAGACTGACATTTCCCATACTCTCTCTCTCTCTTCCTTCTCTGCCTTCCTATCCCTCCTCTGTCTGGAACCTTCTCCACGCTCTTGTTCCCAAATGGACATTTCAGCATTCAGGCTGAAATTCAAGTGCCAGCACTAGGCAATGAAAGCCGTTTATTTGACTTAAGAACAGCCTGCATTTAAGAATGCCAGAGCCTTCTAATCTGTGCAGCACATCTACTTTAGAACAAATCAAAAAAGGAGACCTCAGCCTACCTTTATACCTCAAGTGTATCTACTTACCTACCAGAAGCATACCCCATTTTCTTCAGTTATGCTTTCAGTTCTCCACTTTTGACCCTTCCCTCTCCTGTGCCTCCAGGATTCTGAGTCTATAGTCTCTCTAGCCCCCAGTGCAGACTGTGAACAACTTTATAACAAATGACCTAATCTTTCTAGAACCTTAATGCTGGCAAGAAAAAAAATCAATGTATCCCTTTCCTTCATGGCCCATATAATTTAAAAATGATACAGTATGGATATGTTTCTGGAGGGAAAAGTGTCACTTAAATTAGTGCGATTTGCTCTGGCAATGGTGGGACCATTAACCTCCCATTAATATTGGCTTTTTGATGATGTCCAAACCATTATCTTTCGGGTTTCACTTTTTAAAATTACTGTTTTATTAGAGTGGAAATGTCATGTAAGAATGGTACTGTTAGAGTGAGGATGCCCTAATTTAAGACTTGGGGTCCTGGTGGCTTTATTTTGCTTAAAGAAACACTTCTCTAGCATTTACTACATGCCAGATATTGTTCTGCATGTCTGCCTTACTGACACAAAGCCACTTAATCTGTATTGCCATGGAATTATGGCATTGTGGTAGAAACTACCGTTCACATTACATGTGAGGAAACAGAGGCCCAGAGAGGTCAAATCACTTACCCAAGGTCTTTTGGAACGCTGAGGTTTGGATCCAGAGTCCCAGTTTTGAATTGCTAGGGCTGTTCCCTCTTTATTAAGAATTATTTGGAGCTTCATTTTCTTATTCATACAATGAAAAAGTTGAAATGTGTAGTTTGTAAATTAATTCCAGTACACATAGGAGAGGGGACAGTGATAATTTCAGGTTTTTTTCTTGTAGTCATAGTACCTGACTTTTATAATTTATGGTTTTATAATTTTATACTTTTATAATTTTTGCCCTAATCCATGTGCTGAAATAGTTCTTTGGGGCATAGTATTCCTTGACATCACTTCCAATTCCCATAGCCATGCTGTGCTCTCAACATGGAGGAGGAGAAACAACCCTTGAATGAATTGGCTTCCAAAGGCACATTCCAAGACCCATCAGTTCAGTGCCGTGTTTAAAAAGACGACTTCCCCAGACCCAACTGGGTGACCCTGCATACCATAGCACATTGTCTTGGGATTCACAGCACATTAATTATGCTAGAGGAACCTAGATGTTCCACAGTTGGGAAACATATGCGAGTTCGGTGTTTGAAGTGTTCAGCATCCTTGTGTTGCCATGAAATCTACTCTTCTAGTAGCACTTTCATTAACATCCCCTCGAGCCAGGGTTCTGAAAGATACCAGGGACGCGCTGGCTTATGTTTTTGTAAATGGTGTCTACAGCTTTGAGTCTGCACAGATTTGAAAGTTTTGCTCTTTCATGCTGGTACCCATCTGTGTATATATAACTGTATAAATATTAGGAAAAATATGAGTCTTCTGTGAAAAGATTACATATCTGCTACCTCTTGGGGGAATCCTAAGCTAACATGGATGATTCTCTCACAGCCATCCCAGTGAGGAACATATTCACTTAAATACAAACTGTATGTGGAGGTGTGAAACTGGCTTTGGGATCCCTCGCTCCACAGCCCCATGGCAGAGCAAATGTGGCTTTGTCCTGACTTGTCACCCTGTTCTTGCATCATGTTTTCCCCATTTATTCTTAGTAACGTTTTTATATTTCTTTCCTTTGACTTCTCATTCCTATTTTCCTCGGTCCCCTCTACCTTTCACGATTCCCAAAGACAAGAATATTAGGCAGAGAGGGCACTGGCAGCTAAGGGCACAGCGTTTCTTAAACACTGAGCGAGGCCACCTCATGTAACATCAGTGTTTCCATTTGCTGAGTTCTCTATTATTACAACACCCACTTGCTAAAATGGGTTTCCTTACTCCATTTGCTCGTTTGATTTTGTAGTGTGTGACTCAAAATTTAAAAAATACATGCATGGGGTTAAAAATAAAACCTCCAACTCTAAAAGGAATAAAATAAAACAAAATATGAAAGCCCTACTTTCCCCTGCTTTCTAGCCTCTCGAAAGATAAACACTGATAACAAATTCACTCATGTCATTCTAAAAAGGTTTTATTCAATTTTCTATGTATATATGTTTGTGCATCCCCCTCGTCTTAGACACAGTGTTCATCACCTTGGTTTTTATTTGTCTTAATAGCAAGCCTTAGAAATCTTACCAGTCCCAAATTCACTGCCTCTTCTTTGCATCAGATGTATGGTATTTACACCTGCATAATTTATTGAACCAGTCCCCGGTTCCATACATAAAGTTTCCATTTTTTGCTGTCAACATGGATGCATTGTGTATTCTTTTACACATAATTTGGCTTACATTTGCAAATATATCTGGTAGTAAATTCCATACAGTGGAATTGCCAGTTCACAGGGTGGTATGTTTTCTAGCTGGAAAGAAACAGCCAAATTGCTCTCCAATTCGATTGTACCATTTACACTTGGGTTTGCCTGAGAGCCTTCTTACTTCCCACCTGCGAAGACTTTAGGTATCATTACCAAGCTTGCCACTTTTGCTTATCTGAGACGGGTCACACAAGGTATATTTACAGATTTCAAATGACAACTTTCATTTTCATTGGGATTTACTTTGTAGAACACAGATTACACTTTTTAAATCTGAGTAGTGATGTTGGATTCAGTGTTCTTTTCCATATGAGGAAGCTGAGGCTCAGAGTGGGAAAGTGACTTGCCTGGGCCAAGTAGTGAGAGAACAGAGAATCAAAACCAGGTTTCCTGAATTAAAGTTTGATTGTTTTTACTAAATTGCAGGGGCGATGGTGAAAACAGTGTGTGTGTGTGTGTGTGTGTGTGTGTGTGTGCGTGCGTGCATGCACGTGTGTATGCGATGTAGAGCTGAGATCTGTGGAGGGAAGATGGTCAAATGCAGGATCTTGCCGTTCTTCCACTCCACCCAGTCACCTTTGACACCCCCCAAAAAATCCCACTCGGGCCACCAGCTACTTTCCTCTACATTCTCTCACTTCATTCTCACAGCCAGCATTAGTATTCCTCATCTGACTCTCAGCCAGATCATCACTTTCTGGATCCCACTGAAATAGAACTGGGAAATATGGAAATAAGAGGCCATGTGTGAAATTTCCCAGCCTCTATCTGGGTTTTACAGTCCCATTGGCTATTCTCATGAGGGTTTTTACTAAAACAAACAATCCCAAAATAGTCAACACAAAATAGGACACAAATC
Organism: Dinomys branickii; assembly: GCA_004027595.1. Classification (NCBI taxonomy): domain Eukaryota; kingdom Metazoa; phylum Chordata; class Mammalia; order Rodentia; family Dinomyidae; genus Dinomys; species Dinomys branickii. The sequence continues at coordinate 54,256 of PVLD010011608.1, forward strand.
TCTACACTTTCTTTTAATGCCATGTTTCATGGGCTTCATAAATGGGCACTTGGTTCATAGAGCATTAAAAATCATGAAATGAGTGAAGAGATGATGTTACTATTGTTTTGACATCTGGGCTGTTTATGTGACGATGAGACCTTTTCTATTTTGACTCGTGTGCTCCTGTGAATTGGTCTGTCATGCTTTGCCCAGCCTTCACTTTTGCTAGATTTTTGCTTTGAGCTAGAAAAACACAAATACCTCCAACCACACCTTACCGCACTGTAATAAAGATCAAAGTGAAAAAGTGAAGAATAACGAGACATCCCAGGTGTGTTTTTAAACCCCAGGTAAATTTCGCCTCTGGGGATTCTCTATGCTTCTTGCCAGAAAGGATTTTCCCTTTTAGAATGTGAAACTTAGTTGCTTCTTTTTCAGTTGTAGGTGGGGATTTTTAGTGAAGGAGTTGGCCTCCTCTCACCATGGGTTCACGTGGAGTGGCTGGTCACTTTTCTCGTTGGCATATTGCCCACGATATAGACAAAACGGTTAGAGGTTTTGCTTTAGTTAGGTGAAGGAATGGCGTATGGTCTGTCTTTAAAGCACAAGTTAGATTAGCCCTTTTTATGAGGAGCCAAGAGAGACATTCAGTCTTAATTTAGTTTGACAGGCACAATGTCGCTTTGGTGTTTCACCCCTTTCTCTGAAAGAAGGGAGCAGGAGTAACAAAGGTAAGCATTCACTGAGTGATCATTCTGTGCCGGGCTAGTGCTGTATCTTATGCATACTATCTCACTTAATCCTCGTGGTAAGCCTAGAGGTAGGTATTAATATTATTATTGTTTTGGAACTATGTATTTCAAAATTTACATAATATAAAAGCAGCTATTGTTAGAGTGAACAATTCCGTGGCATCCAATGCATTCACAATAGTGTGCAAGTGTTGCCTCTGTCCATTTCCAAAACATTGTCATCATTCTAGAAAGAAACCCCATTCACTGCTCTGCTTACAACCACCAATCTGCCTTCTGTCTCTATGAATTTGCCTTTTCTAGCTATTTCATATAAATGGAATTGCAAACTAACCCTCTTGTGACTGGCTTCATTCATGTAACAATATTTTCAAGGTCTATTCACTTAATAGCATGTATTAGTGCTTTATTCATTTTTATGGCTGAATAGTATTCCAGTGTGTGTATATGCCATCTTTTCTTTATTTGTCTGCTGATGTCACTTGGACTCTTTCCTCCCTTTGGCTGTTGTAAATAGTGCTGTGTGTGAATAGCATGTGTACCTGTGTTTGTTTGAGGGCCAGTTTTCATTTCTTTGGGGCCTATACAAGGAAACAGAGTATGTGGAAATTTATGTGTGCTGAGGTTAAGTACACTATAAGGGTTAGAGATAACAATCAAACCTGAAGCCTTCATGGAAGTATCTTGTGATTCAGCTTCCTGTAGCCACACTGCAGTGCTGTCCCTCCAGTGCTTTTGAAGGAACTAACTCACATTAGTTTTAGAACTGATTAGAACTAACACAGCCACGAAGCCTCACTGCCATATTCAGATCTGGTAGGATACCTTTGATGGATCACCCACTCTCTAGTGTTGTTGGGAGGCATATATTCCTGAACTTCAGGTAATAATCATAACTAACTTGAATGTCTGTGGCATAGTACTGTCACAAAAAGTTTTACATAAGAGTTTTGATTTGACCCTTACAACACCCATCTGAGATAGGAAGAGCTAGCTTTACAGCCTGCATCTCCATTTTACAGATGAAGAAACTGGAACTCAGAGAGCTTCAGGAACTTGCTCAAGATCACATATCTCAAAAAGAGATGGGACTGGGTCCCTTGTGATCTTTTCACTATGTTTTTCCAATCACTAATTATAGGTGCTTAAAAAAAAACAGGCTATGCATGGGCTAGGGATATAGCTCAGCAGCACGATGCCTTCCTGGCAAGTGTGAGGTCGTGAGTTTAATTGCCAGTACCAAAAAACAAAACAAAACAAAACAAAACAAAATAAAAAGCCCAAAGCCAGGCTATGGAAAATGCTTTCTTTAAAGCAAAAGCAAATTGTAATAAAGAAATATGATTTTAATGCAGCTGTGCTACAGTAATAACAGCAGCAACAACAGTATCAGTAGCACTAAACCACTTTAGTATCTCTATGCAGTGCTCCTGCAGCAAACATAACCCTGCATATAGTCCACTCTACCACTACCTGTTAATCAGCACACTTTAGTACTGGAGCAAGCGTTATAAGAGCTCTTAACCCTGAAAGATGTCTTCAGCCAGCATTACCTTTGACTACATTTAGGAATCATTATTTTGTTCTCTGTTCAGACACTTTCCCTTACTTGTCCATTAACTTGGGTCCTAGAAACCATCTCTCTTTTTTAGATGACAACCTTAGAAATAAGAGGCATCAGTCAAGTATTCAGTAAGAACAGATTCCAAATTCTGGCTGCTTTTCTAGAACTTAGCAATCTGTCTTTGCTCTCCTTGGGGGGTTAATACCACCACTCCTTTCTCTGACTGCTAGAAAGCTGCACAACCTGAGATGTGTGTCTCATCATGGGCTTACTGGCCTGCAGATACCTGCCCTGTTTCTTTTCTTCTTGGAATATTTGTTCAGAAGGTATCATTCAGAGAAGGTATCATTCAGTGTAAATTGCCATTAAAGTACAATGGGGAAAGCATGGCTTTCCCAAATGCGTAATCGGAGCCCCTGACAAGGTTAGCACTGTTTCTACAGCAGTGGCTGAGGTGGTCCTTGGGTAGTGAGGTTATAAATCAAGTGTTGAAGCTGTTTAGAATTTCCCAAAGGAGCAGAATGGCTAGCCTCTCCCTTTCCCCTTGCCCACGAGAGATGATTCTGTCCTTCTGATTCATTCTGTCCTTCTGAATCATTGTTGCATGTAAAAATCAACTCCAGCATCTTTATTCTGACATTTATTTCTGGACTTTTTGGATGCAGCCAAAAGTGTTCAATGACTGATTTCATTAAAGATATAGGTTTTTGGGGCTGGAGATATAGCTCAGTGGAATAAGCGCCTGCCTAGCAAGCGCAGGGTCCTGAGTTTGATCCCCAGTACCGCAAAAAAAAAAAAAAAAAAAAGATATAGGTTTTTGTTTGTTTGTTTTTGACTTATCAACTCTAGAGCAAGATGCTCCACCAAGTTATTTCATTCCCTGTGTAGATGAGGGGTTTATTTGGTTGACTGAGCTCAGAACTGAACCATATTTTGGGTTAAGAGAAAATAAGGAATAAGGTTGTAGATGGGCCTACTATCTGCAGGATTCAAGTTCTGTGCTCGGCCATAGGCGGAGAGGTGGGATTGCCTTGGCCTTAAAGTCGAAGAGACTAGATGTACAACAATTTCCTGAGGCCAAGTTATCTCTAGGGGGAGAGAAGCTGTTCTGGGGCCTTAAGTGACCTTACTTGCGGGTGGGCAGGATGTGACCTTGGATGAGAGGCCCGTGCCTGGCCTCTCACACTCTCCATAAGCCACTTTCTGTCATTGAAGATTAAGGAAAGGGACAAACGACCACAGCTGGCTGTGTGACCTCTTTGTTTCCTGAGACAGGGGCAGCTGCAGGATGGAGGGGCTGAGCATCACCTTAGGCCTCTGCCTCAGCAATACCTAGTCACTTTTCTGCTCTGGAGCTCAATACAGGAACTTCTGAGCCCAGTGGGAATCTGGCAGAACTAGCAGAGAGTTTGTTTGGCATTGTTTCCCAAGCTTGCAGGGTGACAGTCACTTTTAGAGAGTGATAGTAGGGTAGAGAGAGGTTTGTTTGCCCCAGTGATGCTTTTCAGACTCTTCCTCTGGAGAATTTGATTCAATAAATGTAGAATGGGTGCCAGGAATCTGTATCATAACAAACCTTGGGTCATCCCTTAGTACCAGGCAAGCTTGGCAGACACTCGTTTATAGAGAAAGGCTTGGCAAAGTGCATCCCATACTCTTGCTTTTCTTCTGCAGTATCTTTCTCTCTTTGTTTTTATTTTCCCTTTCATGACAAACGTTTAGAGGGAGATGACTTGGGTCTCACCACATCGATGTGCTCCAGTGGGATTTCCATCTATCAGTAACCATACATCCTTGCTTTCCCAAGTACCTGGAAGTATGGCATTAACACGCCCGAGGAATAGCTCTCAACCTGAGAGGACCGGAGACGCATTGGTATATAAATACCCCAGCTCCATTTCCTCTCAGGAGGGGTAAGTCTGAGCCTTGTACCAATTTTCCAGAATTTCTTAATGAGATGAAACTCCAGTCACCATAGCAGGAATGTGCTTGACACTGCCTTCTTTATCAGCTTGCCTCGCTTCCTGTCTCCCTTCCTTACTCCTCTACTTCCTTACCAGCATTTCCTCGCTCCTTAATGGACCAGCCAATTCTGCTGTAACATGAAAAATGCGTTCCTAGAAAATCACTGTGCTATGCAAACATATGCAATAAAAACTACAAGGCTTGTGGGATAAATGGGATTAGGAGCACAATGCTCAAAAACTTAGTAGTACATAAAAACTAAGATGGGAACCGAATAAAGATGGTAGTACAGATTTACATGTGTTATATGATTTAAGATGCATAAGTACAACAATAAATAAGGCCTTTTGCCTAGAAAAATACCCTGAAAGTAGCTTGTGGAAGTGGGTCTTGGAAGAGCTGCAACTTGTGATTTACCATGTAGGGATGGCAGGAGAGTTGTCAGGATCTAGGCAGGATATTGTAACAGTAGATGTGGACGGCCGTGGCTCCAAAGATGAACTTAGGTAACTGGCAGATGTTGGAGGGTGTGTATGTGTGTGTATTTTGTATATGTGCCTCAGTTCTAGTGGGTGCACTTTTCTTCTTTCCCCTAACATTTCTTTGCAGACAAAATTGCACACAGGCAAATGTGAAATTCCTGTGATGCCCAGATCATTCCTGAATGTATCAATCAGGTTGGAACAAGTTTGAATTTTCAAAACAAGTGTTACACCAGAACTGTCTGTGCTTCCCCTTGGCCTCCTGGTTGCAGGGCTTGCTTCTGACCTAAACTCAGATGCCTATCATGGCAGCTTGATGTGGATTTTGTTTTTTGATTGGGAATTTTTTTCTACAGAACAAAGCTGATATGTAAAACACAAGCCCCTCTGCGCCCAAATGAGCTCCCTAGGGACTGTGGCCAGATGCACAAAGTGGCACTTCAAGGGAAATGTCCCTACTTGCGGCTCTGCACCCCAAGCCACCCAGTCTCACCCACTCATTCTCTTACAACTCACCTGGGTACTATGACTCTGTTTAACAAGCCCTCAGAATATAGGTTCCCCACATGCAGGTTCTTTTCAAGTGGTTTAAACCTAAAATCAAGTGTCAGATTATTATGAGCTGAAGCAGAATTCTGTAAATGCTCAGCTCCTTCTTAGGGAGGGAAAGATTAATGTGAAACCCTGGTAAGTATATTATTCACCTGCATTCGGTACTTCCCAGGAGGTAAAATTACAGTGTGAGCTCAGCTCATTCTTAATTTCCCGTGGTAGGTTACAAATGGGTTCTTTTCTATTCCACAACTTCTTCAATCTCAGTACCTGATTTCTCCCATGTGTAGCTCTACACAATTGAGCAGTTTATATACCACATGGCTCATTTGTTTAACTGGTTCTGCTTTGGTTTTAAATTCACACTTTCTGTAGCCTTAATTTTGACCTGAGTATGCATGCAGACTGTAAGATCCATGATTATCACACATGAACTTCAGATCACCTACATCAGAATCTCTCATGGAAGCTTATTATAATCACAAATTTTTGTGTGCTCCACCCCAGACCTCCCAAATCAAAGTATCATGGGAGTGGGGTCCAAGGATCTACCTTTTCTACAAGCTACAGGATTGAAGCTTATGTACACTTAAGGTAGATACTCACTGATTGAGACCACTGGGACTCAACTTTGGCCACTTGTGCCTCCTCTCAGGACATTTGGCAATATTTGGAGACATGGTAGGTTGTCACAACTTGGGACAAGTACTATTGGCATCCAGTGGCTATAGGCCAGGGATGTTGCTAAACATCCTACAGTGCACATGAGAACCCCCACAATAAAGAATAGTCCTGCCCGAAATGGCAACAGTGCTGAGCTGCAGAAACTCTGGTTTGAACACTAACGGATTTCTCTAGAGTCTGCTGCCCTTGTAGAGCTGCTGCCTTAGTCATTGTTTTCCTTGATTTCTCCACATCTAGGTGGTTTAGAGTGACAAAGCTCCAGATAAACAGAAATGTGCACGTGGAACAGACTGCAGGCTTCACACATGGGTAGAATCAGGGTGGGTGGGATGACAGCAGAATTTGAAAGATGCTTTCTCCAGCATCCATGAGCTGAGCCCTAAATCAGGTCAGCACAAGGCACTCTAGAGATTAAGGGCCCTTGCAGAGTTAAAGCAAATAACAAATTTGGAGATGGGAGTTGCAGAAATGAGCTTTTATGTAAGCGTTTGTAGATTCTTTGTCAAACATCCTCAGTTTTTATTACCTAACTGACACATACACATGATACAGTGAAAGCTAGCCCCATTCATCACTGAGGACAGTGCCTGGATGGGTACTTCCGCACTTCATTTGTTACTGACCTTTGCTTACTAAAAAACCTGAGCATCTCTTCTAAATCATCAGAGAGGGGTTAGAAGGTTTAGTATCATTTCAACCTTGGGAGTATTCTACTGTGCCATGAATCTTTAAAATTGGTGATTCATATATAGCATAGATGGCAGTGATTCAACTTCCAGTTCTGAGGTTCTATGAGTCTATATTATATCCCCTGTAATATATTTCTGCATTATAAGTGCAATAGTCAATGATAAACTTTGGCCAGATGATATACCAAGAAGGATCTTTTCAATGCTAACTGGTGTTATTTTATAACACTACTGTACATTATTTTGAATGATATAGCTTGAATGTGGAATCTCTTTCATTTGTAACCTGCTGAAATTTGAAAAACCATACAAGACCTTCTTAAATTGTTGTAACATCCAGTTGTTTTAGATAAATACCTAATACCTTACATCTACTGAGCACTCCCACCTGCCTGATGCTGTTCTTAGCGTTACACACTTATTTTGGTCCATTAATCCTCACAGAAACTCCATTGGTTAGAAGTGTATAATTATTACCACTTGACAGATGAAGTTAAATAATGAGGTTACATGAATAGTGGGTGGCCAAACTATGATTAGAACTCAGACAGTCTGGGTTCTTCACAAAGCATTATTCTGCTTCAACTTCTTCAAAGGTCATTAACAATTTTCACCTATAACTTGAATCAAGTGAAATGAACATTAAGGTAATTTCTTTAGTCTAGCACCGTTCAGTAGAACTAGAATGCAAGTTACATATGTAATTTTAAATTTTCTAGAAGACAAATTTCTAAAAGCTATAAAAGGAAACAGATAAAATCCAACTTTAACAGTGCATTTTATTAGTTCAGCATATCTGATGTTACAAATTCTGTGTGATTACTATAAAACTTTAATAATGAGGTATTTTACTTATTTTTCACTGTTTATTTTGCACTTACAGCACATTGCATCTCAGGCTACTCAGGTTTCCAAGGCCATACGTTGCAAGTGGCCACCATATTGGAAAATGAAGCTTTAGGTGATTTTTGGTGAGAACTTTTAGGCTTTGAGAACTGAGTGTGAATGCTTTTGGATAGGCAGGAAAATGGTTTGCCAGTCCTGCTTAGCTCCAGTCAGAAAGAGGTCTGAGATGTTTTACTGCATTTTGGCAGAGTTCTGTTGCTATTCCTGTCCAGGGCAGGGTTCTGAAAATGGGCCCAAACATTTATACTTTCATTTACATGCATACCTCTCTTCCATAACTACAGATAAATATTCCCCAAAGGGGATTTCTCCCTCTCTCTCTCTCTCTCTCTCCCACACACACACACACACACACAGAGGAACATTAACCCAGCAGTAGCAATGTATGGATCTATAGCCTAAAGAGCAAACAAGCTTGTAAGGTGAACTCAGAACTCCAGAAAGATGCCCCACCCTTGTGTAACAATGGTTTCAAGCCTAAGAAAGACATCAGCTCTCAATTAAGAAAGGTATAGGCTGTTTCAAAGCCTTGAGGAGCAAATGCATTTTCTGTATCTGTCTAGTAAAGAATATTCAGCAATATAATATTTAGCAATCCCTGATTGCTGATTAAAATGTACACAGGGATCCCTTGACCACACAGATAGACCAGGAAGAACCCTAGTCATAAGTGGTGTCATTGTCCTGCTGATTAAATTAATGGGAGCAAGTAACTCTTCTAGAAAAACACAGTCATTGAAAAGCAATTTACTACAGTGAGGTGATTATGGATGAAAGAGGTTAGTCTTGATATCTGCCTCTACCTAGCTATACGGTCATAGCTCTATTCCCCTGGGCCTTCGGGGGTAACAAGGGAGGTAGGCTTAAATTTTAACCCATGATTCCCATTAGAGTCACTAGAGAGTTGTGTTTCTGTTTTTTGAGAAGTTGATTTCCAGGCCCAATTCTGTACTAATTACATAAGAATCTCTGGGGTTAGAATCATATTGAAAAACATTTGATTAAATGATCTGTAATTTTTCTCCAAGTCTTTAATGCTATGTGTGTAAACTGGTATTGTTCTTGCAACCAACAGGGTATGCTTTCTGCTTCCAGACCTTGGGAGGGGAAATGTCCTTTGCACCTTGTCCTTCCTATTCCTTCTGTATTGGCTAAGGCCCTGGTTTTAGGATAGGAAGTCAAATTTACCTGTTACTAGTGCTGAGGGGAATGCCAGAAGGCTGTTTCCATAGCAAATGAACCCATTCTTATTTGGTGGAAAGGAGACAGAAATGGAGGATTTAGGCATCTAATTCCAAATGCTACCTCCTTGTAATGCACTTGAAAGAGAGAGAAAAAAATAATCTATTTTAATTTCATTTCAATTATTTAGGGCCCTTCTAGTCTCAGAATGTATTTAAATTATGAGGGGGAAGGGAACCAATACTGGGTGCGTCCATCTCTACTTCCTGAGAGGAGCTCCACAGAGAAAGGAACATTGTGGTGTCTCTCATCCATTATCTCTGGAGTATAAAGGAAACAGAGTATTTTGAGTGTATCAGTTAGGATGGGCCTGGTAACAGATGATCCCGAAATCTCACTGTCTTACAGAAGGAAAAGTTTATTTATTGCTCATGAAAAATATCTGTCATGATCAACTACAGCTCTGCCCTTTGTCACCTTTAGTCCGGCACTGAAGTGGATGGAGTCAGTCTCTGTTTAGGACACTGCTGACCCATGTGGTAGACAGAGCAGGAAAAAATGATGAATCATGTACTCGATCTTCATGCTCATATTCATAAATGATGCACATTACTTTGACTCACACTTAATAGCCCAAAACAAGTCATAAAGCCAAGGTAACTTTCAACACATCAGAGATGGGGACATATCAGCCTTCTGCAGGGATAATGGTGAGAATAATACAGTCTAAATTTAATTAAAAAAATCTGCTGTAGCCAAAGATATTGTCATAAAGAGAGTCACAAACTCCCACCTACCCAACGATGTGATCATATCCCAAGCTTAGCTCACATAGCTGATGGCCTCCCTCTCTTTCACCCCTCTCCAGTGGTCTACTGGAGGTCACTTTCACTATAAACACATCAAGCAATGGCCTTGAGGACATACTGTAGTCGTGACTCCCATCATGCTGGCTGCTGCTGACCTTCAGCCTTTCCAAAATCCTTTCATCTACTGAAACATGCCTATTTGCTCTCCACATAGATTTCCTGATGTCTTGAACAGAGAGTTAGGCAGGGCCCAGCCTATTTGCTGCTCCTTTGTTTTCTGAAGAGGGACTGAAGAGTGGTGATTGGGAACACTGGCTCTGAAATTTGCTGCACAAATTTGCTGTCACCTGGGGAGTTTTAAAAAATACTCGTTTCTAAGTCTTACTCCCACTCTTTTTTTATTTTAAAAGTATAAAAAACAAAAAGATATTAACAAACAGACACAAAGTAGCATAAGAATAGTACAATCGAATCTGAGTTACAGATAAGGTGACAGGGAATCAACAATGGTTGTTGCATTACATGTTGATAACTTCGAAGTGTATATTCAGGAAAATAGATATAGACATGCAAAATTGATCAGACAATTAATCATC
>PVLD010011609.1:0-16916 GCA_004027595.1 Dinomys branickii
GGCTTTCGTAATAATGTGAGGTTGTTGTCAGGGTCAGCTGCCTTCCCACCTTGAGAAAGGCCCAAGGACGCAGGGATGCTGAGCCTGACCCCTTTGAGGTGCTGACCCAACACCAACAATCACTGGAGGCCTCTCTACAGGGGAAAAAACAAATCCCCACTTTTCTGGCCACCGTAAATCCAGAGTATTCTGTTGACTTCTAGCCAACCATATTCCTCTTAACTTTCTGGGAAAATCTAATAGAGAAGATGAAATTTTCTACTCTTTTCCTTTCTAAAAGTTGCCAAAATAGAGAAGGACAAACCTCCAGTCTTCTTACTGTTGTCCATGCTGACATCACTAGCCATGTACTTATTTCTGGTGGAGGACCTTGTTAGAGGGATCTAAACCTTGATCATCTCCAGGGAACCATCCAGGGAGTCTGTATGGGCTGGACCAGAGGTAGACAAATAAAGACTCCTGGGCCAGACCTGGCCCACTTGTTGTTTTTATAAATAAAGTTTTATTGGGACATAGCTATGTTAATCTCTTCCCACGTTGTCTAGGCTGGTCCATTTTCTCTGTAGCTCAGTTGTACAATGAGCTATCACTGAATACCACAGGCTCGGTGCTTTGTAAAGAATAGAGGCTCATTTGGCTCATAGATCTGGAGGACGGGAAGTCCAAGAGGATGGCACTGCCCTCTGGCGAGGCCATCTTGCTGTGCCCTAATATGTCGGAAAGCATCTCAAAGGGAGACAGAGCAAGTGTGCTGGGGAAGATGTCTGCTGCCCTTCTCGCAAAGCCAGGGGTGTTGTTGAGGGGGCTCTAGCCTGTGGACCTCACCTCTGTCATGGTTCCTGATTCTTGGTACAAGGAGTATTTCCTTTCTCTGTGGAAACTTTGGAGATTTTCTTAGAGTAGGCATTTGGAAAGTTCATGGTGATATGTTTGGGGATGGGTCTTCTTTTTTAATGCTGAGCACTGGGTGAGTCTTTGCAGGGATACGGAGAATTAATGTCCATTAGAGAAACAGTCTGTCATCTCTCATCTCTCTTCTTGGCCTTGTGTCAGTGTTGAACCTTCTAGTCTGATCTCTGCTATTCTGTTCACAGTTCCTCACTGACCTCACCTCCATCACCTCCTCGCTCCAGCTTCAATAGCAGTAACATGGGAATTTGGGGATTGGGTTTCCAGTGTGTGAACTTGTAGGTGCATGTTCAACCCTAGCCAGCTGTTTCCATGCTGCAGCCACAGAGGCGAGTGGCGGAGACCAGTGCCGTGACTCAGAGGCTGAGATGTTTGCTGTCTGCCCTCCCAGAAACCTTGGCTGCCCCTGGGCTGCAGGGTAGTAGGGGACACGCAGCCGGGTGGGCTCTGTCCCACCAGGTGGGAGACAGCTAGCATGGTGCTGGAAGAGGAGAGGCCAGGGTTTGAAAGAGCCTACGGAGTGTTGCACAAAGGAGGACCTAGCATGTGGACACCAGCCTCACTCAGGTGCCAACCAGGTAAATCACGGGAAAGCAGTCCTCACCCCATACCACCAGCCTGGCTGTGTTGGTCCTTGAGACACTAGAGCCCTGTCAAGAGCCAGTTGGAAGTAGTAGTGTACTGAGTCACACCTGTGCTTCTAGTGCAGTGTCAGACCCTATGCGGGGCCCCTTACCTTGGCCATCTACTGCTGTGGGTGTGGTTTGTTGCCCAGAGGTTCATGGTGCCCACAGCGAGGTCCTAAAGGGCGGGGCCTTCTGCAAGGTGACAGGTGAGTGGCTGAGTCTTTCAGCAGTGTGTCCCTCACTGTGAAGCGAGAGCATCATGACACAAGAGGAGCCTGGCCCTGCCCCTCTGCGCGGCCAGCCCCTCCTGCTGTCACGCAGCCAGACCCCAGTGCCAGGACAGCAAGAGCATAGACCTCTTCCCTTCATGCACAACCTCATCTCCGCTACTCCCCTGTAGCAGCTCAAAGTAGACAGCCACATGGGAGCTTGGATGCTAGATAGGACTGGACTTGCAATACCAAAAATGCATTTCCATGAAGTTTTTGGGGGAATGGACTTCGCCAAAGAGTTTACTCAGGGCTGGAAGAGAGCACTTTTGAAGGAAGTCGGTGTGTGGCAAGAGAAAGCTCTACTGAAATGTCTGTTATGGAAATGTCTGCAGAATTACCTTGGCATGCCTTGGTTCACGAACTTAATTCATTCCACAATTCTGGTGGCGAACTGAATGGGTCACAAACCAAAACAAATTTCCCGTAAGGTTCAACGTAAGTAAGGTTAACCATTCGGAAGCATATGTATTTTTAACTACAAAATAGGAAACAAAGCACAGTGTGGTATGAAGAGAGAACGCCACCCTCACCGACCTCGTTGCTCATCTTCGTCCCCCTCTGTGCTTTCTGCGAGTCCTGCTGGACTGAATACTGCTGCACAGCTCTGGATGTGCTGAAAAGCACACCAAAAGGCCTCACAGCGAGTGTGCACGGGTCTGTCTGTGACCTCTGCTAGAGGAAGCCACGTCCACGTGTCAGAGCAGAAGGTGGCTGCAGTTGTACCTGATGCAGAGTTGTGAACAGAAGCAAAATTTTGCCGAATGTCTCTGTTCTTGAACCGCATTGTTCTCACATAGAAGCATGGGGAGCAGAGGTATTAACTGTGCATGCACATTGGTCCTCAACTTGGAGAGCTGTGTCCAGGCAGTAAGCACAAGTCATTCTGGGAAAATGTAGGAAGCCATTCACAGCGCCGGTGGGTGACCAGAAAGAGCCCACCAGCCACCAAGAGGAGACCCTTCGAGCAACATCACAGACACCTTGGAAAGGAGGGTGTATCCTGGGGGAACCATGAGGGGCCGCCAGGGTGTCTGTCTCGGAGGAGCCCTGCTCAGGGAAGGGCTGTGGCAGAGGTCTTCAGACTTGGGGTGGACACAGGGTAAGCCACCAACATGCAGGAAGCAAACATCAAGGTCTCCCCGTGTTCCCCGAGGAAGTAAGGAAGGAGGCTTCCCTAAGGGGTGGGGGTAGATCCCCTCCTTAGACCACTGGCCAGGTGGCCTGCTCACGGGGCCTGTGGTACAGGAAGAGGTCTGGGCATCAGTGGGGGCTGTTTGGGCAGAATCCTCACCCTGGGCTGAGCCTCGCCCTGCTTGTGGCCTGTAGATGGCTCGATTTCTGGTTTGTTTTCCAAAAATCAGATCTCTGAAGATGAGTTGATTGCTTTCACTTCTGGGAAGCCACCATTCCAGACCTACCGAGCGCCACTGTGATGGCCAGTGGCCAGCAGCACCAGGCTCCTTAGTCTGCGTAGGAAGAAGTAACAAGGGCTCCCTGTAAGGCAGTGCTGGACACAGACAGAACTGTTGTGCTGCGAGGGTGTGGGGATGCCTATGAATGCGTCAGTGTTTCCATCATGATTGACTTCACCCACAGACGACCTCAATTTGCTACTTAGAAAAATACTTGTGAACTCTAGGTGTCCAGGTGAGACACTCTGATACTTGCTTCCCCCAGAGTTTTCCACCTATCTTCCAGAGAACGTCAGTTATTTAGGAGAGGAAAGTAGCTCCTTCTGGAGAGTTTCTTACAGAATATCTCCTTCCGGAGAGTTTCCTAGAGCCACTGGCCAACAGCAGGGAGGATGAGAGGGTCCTAGTCTTCGCGTGCATTTTCCAGGTGGGAAAGCTGACGCACCGGCCAGTGACATTGCTGATGTGACACTATTCAGGGGGGCAGAGGCAGGATTTAAAGGAAGTCAGCGGGTCCCAGATTGTGTGTGCGCCAACGAGGGCGCTGGTCCATAGCGAGCCTGCACGTGATGACTGGGAGGGGACTGGGTGCCAGGCACACGTGCACAGAGGGGCCGGGCACACAAAGCCATGTCAGGATAGGACTGTTGGTCCTGCATGTTCAGTCACTGCCCTCAAGGGTTTGGGTCTGGTGTGGTTTGGGGCTGGGTTGAAGGGGTGTGGTTGGTTCCTAGACGCTCAGATGCTTCTTCCTCCTTATTTACTGGCTCTCCTATCGGTCCCCTGCTCAGCCCTCTGGGCCACACCTGCCACCCTCCCATCCCACCCTGGCGTCATCCCTCTTCTCCTGTCAGCGGGAGGGGTTGCACACCCTGGAGGGGCAGCAGTGCCCACGTCCTGCGGGAAATCGGGGAGGGAAGCGGGGGCGCTGCCCTGCTCTTCCTGCCTATGTGAGTGAGGAGGGTGGGCTGTGCCCACCGTCTTCGCTTCTGCCTTTCCAGGCTGTGCTGGCCTTTCTTCTTCTTCTTCCAGGGAAGCTTGAAGCCAGGCGGAGGGACACCTTGGGCTGCTGGGGCCCCCGTGCTGGGCAGCCACTGCAGGTGGGCATCTAATCAAAGTGCCCTGGGACCTCCGCCTGTGGCTGGTAAATGACAGGAACATTCCCTGGAACAGTGGCCTTTCCTCCTCGCTCCTCCTGGGCCCTGCATGAGCTCCGTAGGGTGAGAGAAGCCCGGCAGACCAAGACTCGTCTCCCCGTCGCTTTTCCAGCCTGTCCCTCCCTGCCCATGTCCAGGCCCTGGCCATGGAAGGCAAGCCTCTTCAAATGCAGTGCACCAGGCCTGGCCAGCAGGGATGGTTCCGCCCTGCCCCTTCTGAAGGCACACCTCTGAAATCACCCTGCCTCAGCCGCCGCTGCAGGACTGTCCACTGGAGTCCTTCTGGGCTCCCACGAGGATGAGCACGGGACGGACAGTGAGTGTACAAGTCTGTCCCCATCACGTGATCTCCTCTTCAGGCCAGAACTCTGTACACAGAGTGTACACAGCGCTGTGGAAACTCAAAGCAGAGAGGAGTGGGGGGTAGAATCGCCTCACCCACAGCCCTCCCCTCTCAGCCTGCTCTGCAGGTGGAGTGGGTGCCCATGCTGGCTTGGATCGGTCTACACCATGTAGCTGCAGGTTCTGGGCCTCAACTGGGAATGTAGTAGAAAAATACTACAGGCCACTTGTCCCCAGAATGGGGTCGCCCCAGCAGAACAGGTTCTTGGGGCCTTGACCCCATACAGTGCCAGCCAGGGTGCCTATTGTGGCTGAACCATGTCCCCTAAATCCCTAGGTGGGGGGCCCTAACCCATGCCCCAGTGTGCGTCTTTCTGTGGAGGCAGGGTCTGCAGAAGGCGGCTCACGAGGGCATTCGGGTGGGTCTCTAGCTCAGTCTTCCCAAGGCCTTTTAAGAAGAGGTCAGGACACAGACACTGATGTTCCAGCACGTGTAGGAGGACCACAGTGACAGCAGACTACAAGCCAGGGGGAGGCCACCTACTTACGCTGCCAGATCCAAGGGTCCTGTCGTGGCCACCCAAGCAGTTACACCCACTTCTGTCCTGCATCCTGATCGGGTTGTGATGCATGCACCTTTCCCCTCTGTCCTCTGCCCCTGTCTTCTGTCCTTCTGCGTTTTGGTGACCCACGTCCTCACGCATCCTGTTCCAGCATTTATCCCTAGGTCATTTCTCCTTGGCCAGAATGAGGAGAAGGGATGGGGCACCTTCCTGGACTTGGGGACAGCTATCCCTGTGC
This sequence comes from Dinomys branickii, assembly GCA_004027595.1. Taxonomy (NCBI): domain Eukaryota; kingdom Metazoa; phylum Chordata; class Mammalia; order Rodentia; family Dinomyidae; genus Dinomys; species Dinomys branickii. The sequence continues at coordinate 5,520 of PVLD010011609.1, forward strand.
TGTCTGGACCATCAGCCATGTGTTGTATGAAGTTTTATCTCCAGTAAATTTGTGTTCACGAAAGCTGTTTCTCTGGTTCATGCCACGACAGAGGTAGTTTTAAGAGAAACTTTTAATCCAGTTAAGTTTATTTTTCACAAATCAAGACATATTCACTTGGGGTGACATCGTGGCACCAGGTGAATGAGGAAATTATGACTTTGTTTAGAGCCAGTTCTCCAGGCGCCAAGGCCATCTGCTGCCTGCTCTGTGCACTTGAAACAGGGTCAGCTGCAGTGTTTGGTGCAAAACCCAGCTCTTACGAGTGTGAGGCCTTCAGCTGTAACACTGAGCGTCTTCTCTCAGTCGTGGCAGCTCATTGTTCTCAGGCCTGGCAGCCTCCTCAAGGGAGAGGAGGTTTAGCATGGGGCGGCCAGCTCACATCCCATCATGTGCAGAAGCTGGGCAGTGTGACGCGGGCTAGTTGAGAGTAGTTCACACCCCTCCTGCTGGGAGTCTGCAGGGCTCCCAGCATAAATCAGAGTGCAGGAAATTGTGCGGTGAAATTTTGTTCTCAGACTCTGTACTTCATGCTCTTTCCTGAAGGAAGTCTATCTGGTGGTGGAGGAGATAAAGTTTGAGTTAATTCTGGCCATTGCAAATAGTGATCAACATTTTTCAAATGCGCCAACGCAGCATTTTTTAGGACAAGCCGATCGCCAGCGCTTCTTAACGTTCAGACTCCAGCCCAGTGCCAACTGCTAGGGAGCCCAGGTTGGGTGGCGCTGAGACATCTCTGAGTGTAAACCCCATCTCTAACTGCGACAGTTTTCCCTGTGCGCGCCAGTGTGTGGCACAGAACGTCTGCCTGCCTTCCCTGCCTTTCCCCCTTCCATCCCCTCCTGTCTGAGAAAGCTCTGCCCCTCCCCCCACACTTCCTCCTACTCTTGCATGAGAAAGCCAGAGTGTAAAGACCAAAATAAGCAATGACAGTTTTTCTGTGATTTTTAATGTTTTAGGCACCGTGAACCACTATGTGATTGTCCCTGTGGCTGACTTTGCAGGTCTCTGGGCCGGGTGGTTGGCCGTCGTGGCCACACCTTGTATCCTGGTGTGGGGGGTGCTGAGGTGCACAGACAGAGCCGAGGCTGCCACGTGTCCTTAATGGTGGGGATAGGCTGGGCTCCTCCGTCCCTGGGGGGTCATGCTGGAGGGCACGCACATAGACTGTGCAACTGAAATGACACGGCAAACACAAGAGGAGACTGCTGCTGGGTGGCCCAGCGCACCGTCTGCCAGAAACTCCTATTTGTGTAGTATTTATTTGCGTCTGTACTGGTACGCGCTTGTCATGCCTCCTGATCAGTCACGTGGGGTGTTGGAGTGTGTACAGAACGCCTCCACCCTTCTCACGCCCCTCCCCCCTCCGGCCCCTCCCTCTCTTGGCTCCTTCCCGTCTATGAAAGTTCTACCTCCCTGCTCCCCATTACCTGTCTTTTATTGTGCCCTTTGGTTTATTTATTTTCCTCTCAGCCCTTTGCTTTTTTGTGTTTCCTCATAGAGCGGCGTCCAGGAGCTGGGTCTGTGCCAGTTTAGGCGAGGAAGTTTCTGCTGTCCCCGTGCGACTGTGGGCTCAGTGGGCTGCTGTGTGTGCCTCATTTCACAGGACTCTTCACAGACTCCAGAGCTGCTCCCCGCATCACCCTCGCCACCCAACAGGCCAGGGCTTAGCCAGTGAGACTGAAGGGGAGGGCACGGCTGGGGCCACCACGTGGGCATCTGGATTCAGCTTTAGGGTGTGAGCAGAGTTGTGTCTATGAAATAGGGTGCCTGGGTGCTGCAGGAGTGAAACCAAGGTGCCCTGGGGTCCCAGCAGCTGAGGGTCCTGAATGGTGCCACAGGAGGGCAGCCGATGGGTTGCTATAACCCCTGAGAGTTGTTTGCAGAGAGAACAGCTGGTCCCAGACTGGGTGAGGGCTCGAGTGGAAGAGCAGGGAGGCTTAGACCTGTACTCACTCTTCTCCTCAGGGGACTTAACGTGGAGGAAGGAAGGGCAGCAGGCAGAGGTCCCAGTGGGGAGTGCGGCCTGGTGATGGAGACAGAGCGTCCTATTAGCAAGCAGGGCCACCCACCCTGTCAGAAGAGGGCAATGCTGAGGCTGTGGAGGAGAAGAGGGGCCCTGCCCTCCTGCTGCCCCATAGGGACGGAGCCCCCCAGGGCCCACAAAGGGCTGGAGCAGGGTACTTGGCCAGACCACTGTCCCACTGCTCGGGTCATTACATAAGGGCGTTCCGCCAGGCACTGGAAGGCTGCCAAGTGCACGCGTTATATTGTTTCCCCTGGATCTCCTGGTTTTCTCCTGTTTTAAGAATGTTACAAAGATTGCTGTGTGACTGTTATGTGCCATAATCAGGACAACATTTGGGTGAGGTGTGACTAAAACTATGGTGAATGTTCAAATCTTTAAAATGCTAGTGCTGTAAAAGGCCCGCTGCCATGAATCCCCCTCAGAACCTTCCTCTTTGCTTTGAACACGTCTGTCCCGTCCATCTTGCCACTTTCTGAAGCAGCTCTGCAGTTCTCTTCCCTGAGGGTCTGCTTGTGCTGTCCTGCTTGCCTCAATGTCCTGAGTGGACTCAGTCCATTTCCCTTTCATGGCCATTGTGACTTTGGGGAACAGCCAGAAATAACACAGTCCGGATCCAGTGAAGAAGGCGGGTGAGGACACGGCCTCCTGTTTTTACAAGCTGCCTTTCCATTGGATGGTGCTCGACAGCAACATTTGCATACTTTTTATCACTCCTTATAAAGACTCTCCAGAAAGAACACTCCAGAACTGCTTCAGGAAATGGCAAGGATGATAGGATAAGCGTGTCTGAGGCAAGGGGAGGGTGTTAAAGGGGATTCATCACACTGTGTCTTTCATAATAATTTACCTTTTCAATTTAAACATTCCCCATAGTTTTCAGTCACACCTTGAATTTTACTGGCATAGATGCAAAAGAGGTAGGTGCCTGTCGTTTTCCTCTGGATTAGGGTTCTTTCTAAATGTCTGGGGCTAGGGGTGCAGCTCAGTTCTAGAGCACTAGCCCACCCACCACATGCCAGGCCCCGGATTCGACCCTCAGCACCTGGAAAACTATCTGAGCATCCTAGAAATGCAGGAGTGCATGGAGGGTGAATTTTTTTCTTGAAAGGAATGTACTTGGAAGGGTTTTTAAAAATCCTTTTAGCAGAGAATGATATCTTTGATCGCCATATGCCTATTAAAGAGCTTTTCTTTCTTGTGGATTTAACAAGAAAAAAAAAAACATCAAAGCCTTGTATGAACCACATAGCAATAGCCAGGTTCCTAAATGGCTGGCCTGGAATTAGCAAAGGGTGGGCTGCAAACAGCAGCCTTTCTGTGTGACATGTTCCAAGGCTGGACCGAGCCAGAGGTGTGGGAAGAGATTAATGTAAAGCAGAGGTAGTGTTTCAGGTTTTGAGATTTCACTGTAAAGGCAGGGCCACAGCATCCATCCCTCGTTCAGATGGATGTTGGCATTCCGAGATCAGCAGCCAATCACCATCAGCATCCAGGAGATAATCATCTATCTGCATGGCTAGGAAGTGTTTGTGCCCTGTGACTCTCAGAGCCTACATCCACTTCCTGTTTTCAGGGCACTTCAGGAAAGTGTGCTAAGGTGTATTTTCCAAAATCAAATCGTCTCCATGAGGCTGCCCTTGCCAGGCATCCCAGTGGCCACTTTTCAGTACAGGGAGGGTATCGTTCAGTCGCCTCTACGTGGGGTTTAAAGGGACCGTGTGATAGAGAAATTCCACCTCCCTGCTGCTGCAGTGTTTTATGCAGGACTGCAGCTGGTTGTGTTGCCTTGAAGAAGTCTTCATCAACAAAGGCAGTTATTTTTCAGCATGCAGAGAGGCAGGAGAAAGGACTTGGAAATTGAACCCGTGAGCCAGGAGACACCCTGCCGTGTGCCCCTTTTCCCTCCAGCCACAGCCAGGTCAACACAGGCTGAAACTCAACCTGAAAGAGAAGCCTGGGTTTTCAGCATGGGCGCCGAGGAGGTCTTGTGCCCACGGCCTGGCACCTGGTAGCTGCTCACTAGAAACAGGAGTCCTCCCAGGGGAGTGGAGGGTGGGTGTCAGCCAGCTTGCAACAGCAGCATTCACAGGAGGAGTAAGGCAGAAGCCACACCAGTGACCAGCACCAGTGGCCAGCACCAGTGGCCACTGTGATATGGCAAGGGGTAAAAGGACATGCTGTGGACATTCACCCAGATTGGCTGCTGAGACGAAGGGCCGTACACTGGGTGGCTTAGCAACAAGAGAAATTCATTTCTCACCCTTCTGGAGGCCGCATGTCTAAGGTCCAGGTGCTGGCCAGCATGGCCAGGTTCCAGCACGGCTTCTTCCGGGTTGTACACTGTGGATGCCTCCTTAGATCTGCCCGTGACCTTGAAGGCTGGGAGCTGACTGAAACCTCTGTGTGTGTGTATATGTGTGTTTTACTGAGAATTGACCCCAGGGCCTCTCCAGAGCTATATCCCTGGCCATTTTTCACTTTTTATTTTGAGACAGAGTGTCCTTAAATTGTAATCTTCCTGCCTCAGCCTCCCAAAATTCTGGAATTAGAGGCATGTACTTCCACACCTGTCTCGTTATTTTTTTTTATACGAGCACTGATCCATCTGTAGGGCTCCGCTTTCACGCCCTAATTAATTCCTTTTGTAAGAGCAGAAATCCCATCCCATAGAAATGGCCTCTCATACCATCCATCACCCTGGGGGCTGGGATGTCAGCACAGAGGGACACAGACACTGTCCGTGATAATACAGTGCAGTGTCACCAGGCCCTCAAAGGAAGGGCATTCTAACAGACACCGAACCTAGAGGACACCCTGCTAAGTGAAATACAGTGGTCACAAAACGGCCAATCCCATAAGATTCCCCTGACCTGGGGTTCCAAGAGCAATCTCACTCAGCGAGGGACCAGCAGAGGTGGGAAGTACATCGCAGATACAGAGCTTCAGGTTTGTGAGATGAAGGGTTCCAGACACTGTCAGAGGCAACCATCACACTACGATGTGAACCTGACCTGAGCACTTCAAAATGGTCAGGGTGATTCACTTTATATGTATTCTACTGCTGTTTGGTTTTATAAAAATAAACCTGAATCATTAGAATAACAGAAACAGGAAGAAGTGACTATTTGACAACAACGTTAACTGGAAAAATGTATCCCATTGCTGCAGCAAATACGTGTACTGTATTTTTTTATATATATGTTTTCTAAAAACTGTGACCATTTTTAAGCTTTGGGCACTAGGGTGAAATTAACTGTCCTTTCTCAGAAAGTTCAGAGCTGAACTTTTCAAACAGTTAGCAACTCAGAAGGAAAACAGGATGTTTAATAAAACGCCAGAACTATCTGGAGAGGGAATCCCTTTAAACTCCTTTGGAAAGTGTGCAGAAGGGATTAATCTTTAGGTACAAAGGTCTCCTAAACCCCCAAATTAGTGTTGTGGGCTCTGGCTGGGCTCTGGGGCCCTTGGGGCTGCTCTGGTTGGCCCTCAGGGAAGCGTAGGTAACTGACCCATGACAGAAATGTCTTCTAGCTGTCCCTACCCTCCTGCTGCCAGCCCATGAGAACAGAGCTTCCTTTGTCCTTCGTAACAGCTCACTTTCTTTAAAGTGGTAGAACGTGGACTTTTCTTGGGAGGTGGCCCTGGGAAAAGAATCCTTGTTTGTACTGGCGTCAGTAAGTGAAGTCGAGCCTTGTGACTCTGGCACCTGACAGTTGAAATATCCTCTCATTCCTTAACTGGCAGCACCTCGTCCTGCTAGGAGGCCACTGTGCAACCCAGAGGCCCCAGGACGTCTCGGGGCCTGGCATCCGTCCCCTTGCTGCACAGAGAGAGGCCCTTGTCTTCTTCCTTCCCCCGCCTCCTGACCCTGATCCCAAGGGGAAGGGGATGGCCATGCAGAGAGAGGCACTGTCCCCAGGCAGCCGTGGCACCCAGGGTCCCGTGCTCTTGTCCTATGGCTCCCACTCTGGGGACCCTGGAGGAAACTATCACCCACCACCTCTTAATGCCTTTGAGAAATTAAAACGTACTGCTGCCCCCTATGCTTTCCAGGAGCATGGCACGTGTGACACCTCATGCGTGCTGCTCGGGGCGACACCCTTATGCTAGGGGACAGAGGTATCCGCTGAGGCTCCAGGAGGGGCATAAACCTCAGGGGCCCCAGAACCAGCAGCCCTAAAGCCAGTGTTGGTTTTGTTGTTGTTTAATTTTAATTCTGCTTGTTATTAGCCCATGTGTGCGGTGCACAGTGACCCCACTCGTCCTGGGAGCTGTACGTGCACCTGGGCATTTTGTCCCGTTTGTGTCCCTTCGCACTTGCACAGGACCTGTCTCCTGTCGGCGGTGGCGAGAGCTTGCTACAACTCTGCCTTCTTTCCGAGAGCACTGGCGGGGCTCGCCAAGGACTGGGTCTAGCACGGGAGCGCGACGCCCCTGTCCTGTGAGTCCTGTGCTTGCGCACATGGCCGGCATGCTGAAGGGCATCTGCTCCGGCTGTGAGTCGGTCCCCACCATGCACCTTAGAGATGTCTCCTCTCTGCTCTCCATAATCAGGATGAGTTTTTATGTGCAGTTTTAAAACCCAGTAAGGTCCTCCCTCCACTGAAGTCCCCCGAGGAGGTATCTGCTGTGGGAACGGCAGAAGCAGTGTCCAGCTCGGGTCCGATGCGGGTGTCTGGTTTAGGGTGACCGCTTAGAGCAGCGACCTCCTATATCCCAAGTATAGCTTGCCCCACTTAGACCTCCGTAGTCAGCCTCACCCTACCAGCGCTCTGATATGGGGTGCAGCTGGGGCCGCACTCTGGAGTCCCCCACCAGGCCAGTGTCCCCCGAGGCACCTACCGGGCAGCTGTGGTTCTCCCCGAAACAGCTGGGGCCACATGTGTCTCCACATGACCTCTCCCCAGGGCCCATGCCGCAAGGGTGAAGACTCGTACAGCCAGAGTAGATTGTACAATCTAACTGCTGTTAGCCAAGTTCTGTAACATCTGTTTGTGTTAAGTGACACTCTTTGAAAATGATTTTTTTCCCCACTCTTTGTCGGGGGTGGGGGGTGGGAGGTGGAGGGTGACAACCTTAATTTTAAATTGTGGAGAAATATCCTGTGGCAATTATTTTTGCTTTCTTCAACAGGATGTGTGTAAGTCAGTGAGATCCGTTCCCAGCACCCAAGCACTGAGCATCCTGATTAGGGGACTCGCACCCACAGCCATGCATGATGACTGTCGGCAAACAGCCCAGGCTCCAGGGGCTGGGGGGGGCAGCGCCAGCAGATGGCTGCTAATGCAATTAGGGCTCATTTTGTTAAACGAGCCGTTATTTACATTATCTGCTACTTTTCCTATCTATTAACCTGCTGAAAAAGAGACAGTGATATCTAAGAAATCTCCAGCTAATCACCAAGTAGTGGAATTCCCTTTAACGCCACATTTTACCTTACTGCAGCAGTTAGCAGATGGCCCCCCTAGGGTTCCTGTCTGATGCGTGCAGTGGAATGGGAGGGGCGGTGGGCAGGAGGAGGGTGGCAGGGCTGGATTGCACCAGTGGTCTTGGCCTGGGGCCTCCTTGCTTCTCTGAACTTACTGCTGGCTGGTTTCTGTTGTGATCTTTGAGTTAAAGAACCTCTGGTCTTTGGGGAGTGTGTCTGAATTTACTGTAAGGGGACATAACACAAAACCCAGACTCTGGGCTTCTGAGCAGTGGTCTTCATTGCTCACAGTTCCCAAGCTGAAGCCTCTGGCTGCCACCCCAGGTGACAGAAATGAGAGAGGTGTGTGGCTCCACCCTCAGGAGCCAGTCCCCCAAGGCCACACTCAAGACCCCATATTGGCAGCCTTGTCTGCATGCAGGAGTTCAGAGGACGAGCACATGCCTTCAGAACTTGCCTAGCACAAGGTGAAGTTTGTGTGAGGAAAACGCCCTCTCCCAGTTCTCCTGACCCTGGGATCTGGCAGGGTGAAGAAGCCAGATGTGTGTTCCACAGATGGGCACTGTCCCGGGTGCTGAGCCCCACAAGGGCCCCGCTGCCCCCCTGCACAGGGCTGTCAGGCTCCACTGTGACATGGGTGCCCTCACTGTGGGATGTGAAATCCTTGCCCTGCAGTGGGAGAGGAAGAGTCGTCAGTGACAGTGAAGGAAGGGTGTGGCGGGAGGACCAGTAAGGTGGCGTCTCCAGCGCCTATGGGGGCCAGTGTCCTGCTGCAGGCCGGCCGAGCAGAAGGGTGGAGGGCAGAAGGGAAGCAAAGAACCAGTGTTGGCTGCCACAAGGAGCTGGAGGGAGCAGCCTTGGGTTTCCTTGTGTTTAAGAAGTTGACAAACATTTTCCTCACTCCCTGCACGTCTATCCCGAGTCTCAGCATGGATCACAACTGTACAGGCAGGGGCTGCGGCTGTGTCATTCACTCTGGGCACAGCCTACAGGGCCTCGGGCCCAGGGCCACCATGGCAGATCAGTGACCAAAGGCTGATCAGCACGGGAAGGGCAGGCCCAGCCCCTCCACCTGGAGACAGTTTCCCCTTCTCCGTGCTATGTTCTGGGAGAAATGAGCCAGAATGCTGCTCCTGTCAGCAGGATGCGGATGCCTGCTGCCTCTGAGGTGCTGCCCAGGCCCAGGGCATCCTTGATTATACTCCAGGAACATCCGGCGCAGCAGGCACCTCTGGATGGAGCCGCCCCAGACAGAAGCTGACTTCCGCAGAGACCACTGGAGAGTCTGGGGTGAGAAGACACCACCAGTACATCTGACGTCTCTGAGGAAGGTCACTGGGTTGCTGTGCGGAAGACAGTGGCCTCTGTGCCACCTTGCCCAGACCTTGCCTTCATGCAGGAGCAGTCAGCGTGGACAAAAGATACCAGGCTGTGTCCCGAGCATGTGTGGTCACCAGGGGTCAAAGGATGATCAGCATGGGATGCGGAAAGTGACACCTTCTAGGCTGACATCAGCATGGGACCTGGCTATTCTTGTTCAGGAATCTGTGGCTTTTATTACCGTGACTTTGAATGCCCAGGAGAAAATACCTGCCACTGTTCAGTATCTGGTTCCTGATTTAGGATAAGTGCAGTCTCGGGCCACACCGTTGCAGCCCCTTCTTTCAAAACCCTCCTTCCCTGGTTGCCTCCAGAAGGAGTCCTGGACGACCTAGTACTTTGTTTCTCCTCTTAATTCTGCCTGTCTCTCTCTCTGTCTCTTTTCCCCACTCCCATTCTGGGGACTGAACCCAGAGCCTTTGCCCTGAGCTTTGTCCAAACCCCTCTGTTTAAAGCTTTGTGTTGAAACAGAGTCTTGCTAAGTTACTGTGTTGCTCAGGCAGAAAATAAATTTTCCCTTCTTGCCTCAGCCTCCCTGAGGGCTGGGAGGACAGGTATGCACCACCATGGTGGGCCTAACCCTTCCCCTCTGCGTGCCCTATATACTAGTTGCCTGTTGTGTCAGCTTGAGTAAGAAATGTGTAGGTCACTGGACAGCATAGTTCTGGGTGTGGCTGAAGGGATTTACTGAAGAGGGCAAACCTAGGCTCGGTGTGAGCAACAGCAACCAACGGGCCTGAAGCCTGGATGGGGTGGAAGGGGAAGGAGAAGCGAGGTAGCGCCTGCTCCCTCAGAAGAGGTCGTGTCTTCAGCTTCCCCTGACTTCCAGCACAGACGCCTCAGCCTCCCTAGAAGACCCCTCAACCTCCCATATCAACTCGCTCAGGGCTCTGCCCTGGGGCTCCAGGCCCTTCAGCTGTCCAGTGCACAGCCGGTCCTTTCACACCGTTCCAGGCCCAACTCTGCAGGTGGTCACTTGTCAACCCGTATATATTTATATATATGGTGAGTGCTGACTGATCCTCCCTATCACCCAAGCAACTTCCAAGTTCATCTCATGTCCAGGAAGCGCTGGAATGCAGGACACAGCGGCGGAGGGGAAAGGGCGGGCCGTGGGCGTTACACATCCAGCCACAGGAGCCTGGGCCGGGACCTGCAGTTGTTCAACCACTGCCCAGCTTGTGCTTTGGAACCTGTTGCAATGAGGGATAAGTTTCCAGGCCTCCCTGCACCCATGTGGGTCTTACATGTGGCTTTTGCTCCTGCGTCAGCTCTGCAAAGACAGAGACCGCAGAATGTAGATGGTGTCCTGAGCAAGTCTCGACCCCAGCAGCGCAGAGTGAGGAGAAACCTGCAGAAGCACTTCCATTGCTTTGCCCAAGGACTCTCATCCTGCCAGACACTAGAAGGGGCAAGGCAGGACCCTCTCTGCAGCATCTCGGGAGTACAGCCCTCTGACGCTGGGCTGTGGGCCCGTGGCCTCCAGCACTGTGGGAGATGATGGTGATTGATTGGCATTGATGGCATTGGTGGTGATTTACCTCAGCCCTGGGAAACCAGCGCAAAAGCTAAAGCGCCACCATCTAGGCAAATTGAATCAGACGAACCCATACGAAGACGTACTGATAAAGCCATGACCTCTGTGGCTAAGGGGAGAGCTCTTCAGGTACCCAAGGCAGAAAGGAAAGGCACTGGCAATGAGGCAAAATAAGACAGGCCTCAGATTTCTCAGGAACACTCTATGTCGAAAGACACTGGAGAAATAAAGTGTTGTTGAAGGAAAACGTGCAGCCCGAGGACCTGAAGCCCAGGCAGGCTGTCCTTCCAGGTTAACGGCCATGGGGAAGCACCGAGACCACGAAGGTGATGGAGAACACGGCACCCGTGCTGGGGCGGGCTGAGCCGCACACAGGCCTGGGGCCGGTAAGGGGCAGTGAACCTGTTTCCTCATAGGATGACTGAGTATGGGAAGTGCTTATGGAGTGAGAACCTCAAGACTAGAACGGTGGTATTCTTCAGGACTCACCCCAGACTACTGATGCGAGCAACAAGAGTGTCTCCATACTGCTTGCATATATGAACGTTATATGAGCCCATGGTGACCGGGTGGGCAGCGGAGAGAGAACCTCCTGGAGGAATGCCACTCAGACATGGGAATATAGCAACATGTGAAGGACAGAGAGGAGGGAGGTGGATATCCTGAACTCGGGAGGGATCTGAGATAGGAAGTGAAACCCTCGGAAAGTCTAAGCAGAACCTCCTCTGGAGGAGGGGATTGCAGATCTGACATGGCGCAGTTGGAGGGAGACGAGATAGAGAGGGAGGAGGTCGCCGCTCCAAGCACACCCTTGGCCCACGCCCTCGTTTCGGCATTCGTAGCTTCAGCTTCGGAGACCCATTGCCCAGCTGCAAGGGGTCGGGAACGGTAATGCTGGAGCCCATGGTCTGGACCCGCCCCCACCCATAGCACGACGACAGGGTGGAGCCGGGCGGTCCGCTGTGAGCATATGTGCTTTCCCAT